>NW_026509660.1:0-14283 GCF_026875155.1 Cherax quadricarinatus | reverse complement strand
AAATTGACAACACAGAAAAAAACTTTTAATAAACCCTGGGAACTCTCGTTGTATGAACTACACAGAACACCGCAAGAAGCTATAACTGACAATACAGAAATCGCCGTCTCCCCACGCTCCCTTCACTCGGAACTCATGTGTCCAATATGCCTCGACATGCTAAAGAATACTATGACCACAAAGGAATGCCTTCACCGTTTTTGTCAGGTTGGTTGATCCGGTTTTGTATTGACCTTGGTAATTGAATTTTACGATAAACTTTCTGTGCTTTGTTCAGTAAGAACTTTTCAGAGAAACCATATACAGTGGACCCCCGCATAACGATTACCTCCGAATGCGACCAATTATGTAAGTGTATTTATGTAAGTGCGTTTGTACGTGTATGTTTGGGGGTCTGAAATGGACTAATCTACTTCACAATATTTCTTATGGGAACAAATTCGGTCAGTACTGGCACCTGAACATACTTCTGGAGTGAAAAAATATCGTTAACCGGGGGTCCACTGTACTAGTGGCCCAGTGGACACACACACACCATCAATCATTCAGTAGTTGTCTTGCCAGAGGTGCTCAGATATCACTCATCATTCACACTATCAACTCAATATCTGAAACAGGATAACGTCAATTTGTGAATTCAGTCAGCACTATTCACCCCTATATATGTAGATTACAGTTATTACTTTAGGAGTAATTTTATGTTTGGGTTGCTGTACTGTACTGGGTTGTTAAAGACAGGGTTTTTTAATAAAATATTTTCACTTTCGGGAATGTATCATCACAGCATTAAAGATCGGGTAACAAAGAATGTCCAACGTGCCCCTAAAAAACTAGTATCGAAGAGGTCATTACGACCTGAAACCAAATTTTTACACACTGATTTCCAAGATATACCCAAGTCGTGATGAATACGAGCAACATCAGGAACGAGTATTTGCCAAGCTTAATAAAAATCATAATCATGCCCCCTCTGATTACGTCAATTGAAAAAGGCATCAAACTTCAGATCCAGAGTCGCCAGAAGAATCGTAAAGCCATGCAAGATGAAGGCACCACACCAACACCCACTCCATCAGCCCCCTACTCCCACTCCCAGTGAACCTCCAAGTACCCCGACAACTACTAATATTAGCAGTGTAAATGCCACAACTCCAACGAATGCTGGCAGCAGCTACTAATGCCCACTGCTCCAACAAATGGCTGCCCTCTTCAACAGTCCCGGGCCCAGGGTGAAAAAGCCTCGGAGAACGTCTGAAAATGAGTCTGGGGCAGGCTCGAGTAATGATGGTAACCCAGGGAAGAAGCTGAAGGACCCGGGTGGAAATCTGGTGAGATAGAGCTAGTATTCAGACCACATCCACTTGAAATGAATGAAGATAATGAACTTATCAGAGAACTGAAGGATTCTTCCATACGCTACATTTTAAAACAACAGCTAATGCAACTAGTAAGAAATTGAATCAGTTATGTATCTAACCAGATACTTAACTGTTAAATATATTCATAAAAATTTATCTTTGCTGGGTATTACCTTGAATGCCCTCTCTGGTTTTTTATAATCTGCCCTAGCTTCAACTTTGGGCACTAGTATATTAGCCCCTTAACTATTAACCCCTTCAGGGTCCAATGCCAAAATCTGAAGTGGTGCCCCAGTGTCCAAGAATTTTCAAAAAAAAAAAAAAATTATTTTTTCTTTTTGAAATGGTAGAGAATCTTTTTGTGAAGGTAATAAAACAAAAAGTACGAAATTTGATGGATAATTGACGAAATTATGCTTTGCAATTTTGATGGGGTCAGCGAATATTTACGAATCTGCGATTTTAACCAACTTTTTTTTGCTCCCCATTTAAGGCCAATTACATTATTCCAGTCAACCAAATTCTTAGCTATTTCACTAGTATTACTTCTATTCTATTGATTGAGCACAAGAAATTGCCAAGTCAACTGTTTCAACTACAAATTAAAGTGATCAGAAATTGGTAATTTGGCCAATTTAACACAAAGTTCAAAATATTCCAATTTCAAAATAGGGTCCAGAATAAACAATGTAGGTATTCCCTGGAACAAACTAACATTTCCTCTGTTCATTAGTTATGTTTGAGGCTTTACAAATAAAATTCCTTTTGATTTTTATTCACATAATGAATTTTTTATTCACACCAAAAAATAGAAGATTTACTGTTATGCAATATTGTAATAATTGTTTAAATATCATCACCACATTTATGATGTATATTAGACCCACCAGCTGGTGTGTATTAGACGTGTGAGGTCGTTTGTTTACTCCTGAACATCGGCAAAAATTAACATTTCTTCTACTTTGAGGTCAGTTTCAAGCCATTTCCAATGCTAAAACCAATAAAAATCATCTCTATTTCTGTAATATGTCTTCCATTCTATCAAATGAGACCAAGAAATCGCAAATACAACTATAAAAAACATACGAAAAAACACTGCAAAGTCGCTGTTTTAATCGAAAATCATGGTCTCGTTTTTTTTTTTCTCATTATACACAGTGTGCGCAGGATTGTTTTATGTGGTGCACACATACCACATAGATGATTCTCTCATATCTAGGCCCGAATGTACCACCACAGTTTATCAGAGTGAGCTTAGCTCATGGCGTAGATCTACGGTTTGAACCCTGAACTAAAGCCGTAGATCTACGGGACGGACCTGAAAGGGTTAAATTGTTAGCACCCCCAAAGTGAAAGCCCCTTTTCTGTTGGCATTTGTTTAAAAATAATTTTATTTTCTAAAGAACATTTTTTCTGAAGGTAACAACAGAAAAAATCAAATTTAACATAAAACGTGAAGGAATTACTCAAAACTCATAGTTGGAAGTTGGGAGCACTTTATGCAATTGCACTTTTGCCCACTTTAAATCCTATTTTGTGCCAATTCATAGCTGCTGTATTTTGCAAGTATGTCTTCTCACCTCCCATTCACCATCAACCTACGCTATTAACCCATTCACTGTCGGTCCTGTAATATTACAGCTTGAAACCCAGTGTCAGCCCCCCGTAAATACTACGCCAAATTCTAGTGGCTTCCAATCTTGCGGGAGAAAGCTGGTAGGCCCTACTTATGAGAGAAGGGGGTCTGATGGTGAGTGTGGCAGTATAAAAAAAAATCCTGCAGCACGCAGTGCATAATGAGAAAAAAAACTCCGACTGGTTTTTGGTTTAAAAAACAAGATTTTGCAGTGTATTTTTGTACGGTTATTTATAATCATATTCTCATTTTTTTGGGTCTCATTTGATAGAATGGAAGATATATTACAGAAATAGAGGTGATTTTGAATGGTTTTACGACTAAAAGACCTTGAAATGAGCTCAAAATAGCAGAAATGTTCGATTTTTGCAGATATTTAAGAGTAAACAAAATCACACACGGGGATGATTTCTTTCACAAATGTGCTGATATATTCATACCATTTTTACAATAATGCAGTAGTCTGCATAACAGTAAATCTTCTATTTTTTGTATGAATAAAAATTCAAAATAGAAAGCAAGCGTAATATAAGAGTGGCCTGGAGACAAAACTGATGACAAAGGATATGTTATTTAAGTGCCAAAATGCCTGCATTGTTTATTCTGGACCCTATTTTGAAATTGGCATCTTTTTTAATTTGCATGAAATTGGGGCCCAAAATTGCCAATTTCTGACCACTGTATTGGGTAGTTGAAATTGGTAAATGGGCAGTTTCATGTACTCAGTTGATAGAAAAATTGGAGTTCTAAAGAATAGCTATGAGTTTGGTCGACTGGAACAATGGAATTGGCTGAAAATAGGGCTCAAAGTCAGCGAAATCACAGATGCGTATATATCACCGAGATCGCTAACTTAGCGGGAGCATAATTCTGTAAAATTTTTATCAAATTTCCTACTTTTGGTGTCATTACCATCGGGTAAAGATTCTGTATCATTTCTTAAGGAATTTTTTTTTTTTTTTTTTTTTTTTTTTAATTTTTTCGACACCAGGAGACACTTCAGGATTTGTGGTTGTGACAGTCAAAGGGATAAGGAATTACAGGTTTGATTATGATTATAGGTGATGAGCATTTAGCATATTAACAAAAGTGGACACAGTCTGTGTTTTATGTTTGGGAGGGTTTACCAATATTGAGAATAAGATTATATTGTTTTACATGTGTTCATGACAATTGGGGAAAAAGGAAAAAGTAGTTTTCGTATATTTAGCTGATACGGGATACGTTAGGAAGAGAAGGCGTTTTTAATGATAGTTTTGAAAATACTGGCTGAGACAGTACTGGAGATTTCTGGGAGAGGTTTTCTGATTTTTTTAAGTAAAAGGACACAAATGCAGTTAATGTGACATTTTATTGTGGCAACGTTTTTGCTCTCCAGGAGCTTCAAGCCGTTACAAACAAAACATGGACACAGAGGGTATGTATGGCTAGAGTGAGGTGTAAGCTATGGTAGTATTTAAAACAGTATGGTAGAACATTCAACTTGCACATGAGGAAGCGTATAAAAGCTATTACTTGGGGAGCATTTAAAAAAGGTTAGACAAATAGGTTGCATTGAACATTTCTAAAGTATGTACTAGCACAAGCTAACACTAGAGTCACCATCACATCCAGCACTTCAATAAAGTATCTAACCAGACAAAATCCAAGCACCATGAACCAGTCAATGCAAGGGGTTTACACTGTACATAGGGCCTTGCTTTTCGGCGTTTTGCCTTACGGCGTTTTTGCCTTACAGCGTTCCGCTAATACGGTGATTTCAAATTAGGAAACCCAAAAATTTGCTATATGGCATTTCGGTCTTTCAAATACGGCTTGCCCACCCCGTTTGTTTACATTCTCCGTGAGCACATCTATTATGTCTGGAAACTTTACAAAATTTCAAGTGTTTTAAAGTTATTGTGTATTTATATTACCCCTGATAATTATGCTTATGTGTACCTGTACCTAAATATACTTACACACTGTGCTGGCATGTAGGTACACAATTAAAATCACTAAGAGTCTCTCTACTCATGACTCCATAGAAAAAACTACGTAATAATAATCTCTCTTGGGCACATTAAGTGTCTTATTTTATGTTAATTTTAGACATTTTCATTAATCCATCTATGATATTTTCTTCAAAATTATATAAGAAACATGTTACATAGCATATCAACATATACATACACCCACAAATAAAATTGACATAAAATGAGATTTGTTTACAAAGCGGCCCTTTGGGAGTGAGTGTCGGAAGAATTACTTTTCTCTAGTCAAATGCTGAGGATAACTGTAGACAAATATTCCTTTCATATGTCCTCACTCTGTATTATAGCAATTCATGACCCCCTTATGGGTTTAGTGGCTTCTATTTTTTATTATGATTATAATATTTTTTTTTTTTTTTTTCAAGTTGGCCCGTCTCCCACCGAGGCAGGGTGACCCAGAAAAAAAGAAAATCCCCTAAAAGAAATACTTTATCATCATTCAAACACTTTCACCTCACTCACCATAATCACTTTTTTTCATGGGTTCTCAGAACAAAACTTTTAAAACATATACAAAAAAAAGAACACAACATATCCCCCAAATGCCCAGTATCCCAAACCCCCCCTTTTAAAGGGGTGCAGGCTTTATTTCCCCATTTCCAGGACTCGGGTTTGGCAATAAAAAAAACCCAAATTTTTCCTGAACCCCTTTTCACTAATGTTCCCCTGCTCACACTCCAACGATCGCGGGTCCCAAATACCATTCGTCCTTTTAACACGCTCATGACGCCTGTTGAAGTAAAGCCCCTCGCCCAAAAAAACCTCCCTTACCCCTTCCATCCTTTTCGAGGCGAACCCTCCCCCCTTCCCTTCCCCTACAGTTTTAAACGCTCTCCTGTCATTCTACTTTGATTCTTTCCCTCTCTAAATGCCCAAAACCCAAACCTCAAAAACCCCTCTTCAGCCCTCTGACTAATACTTTTATTAACTCCCCCCTTTCTCCAAATTTTTCCACACCCCAAAAATTTTCTGAAAATTTAACCAAAACATTCCCCCTTAGACAGGACATCTCCATGCCCCCAAAACTCCCCCTCGCTGCGCTTTCACAACCCAACTTCAACCCAAATTTACATTCCCTTCTTTGCCTCCATAGATAACATTTTTTGTCTCCAATATCCCAACGCACCCTCACCTTTTTTCCCTATCATTCAAAAGATTAACCTCATCCTTCAAAAATCCATCCCCCGACCATCAACCCCCAAGTCTGTAATCTGAAAACATTCACTTCTTCCATACTCCCCCCCAATTTTGGTATCCAATTTTTCTTTTTTAAAATCTTTGATACCCTCATCACCTTACCTTTTCTATGTTCTTTTTCAACTTTCTACCTTTACACAAAATCCCAAACTCATCCCATAACCTTTGCAATTTTTCTTTAGAACCCCATAACACAGTATCATCAGCAAAAAGAAACTGTTTTCTTTCCCCCATTTTGTATTTGATTCCCCTAATTTAATCCCACTCCTTTTTGAACACCCTAGCTTTACTTTTTTTACAACCCCATCTAAAAATATATTAAAAAACCCATGGTGACATTACACATCCCGCTAAACCACTTTTACCGGGAAGTAGTCCCCCTCTTTTCTACACCCCCGACCTAGCCTAAACACCTCATAAAAACCTTTTACAGCTTTTTGTAATTTTCATTATTCCATATACTTGCAACATTTCCCAAATTTGCTCCCCTATTCACTTATCACAGCCTATTCAAAATCCAAAATTTTGCAAAAAAAACTTCTCTACCTTTATCTAAATACTGTTCAATAGATGCTTAAAATGTAAACACTTGATCAACACACCCCTACCCACCTGAAACCTCCTTGCTCATCCACTCCTACATTCTGTCTTACCTCTAATTCTTTCAGTTATAACCCTACTGTACCTTTTCCTGGTATACTCAGTAAACTTTTCCCTAAAATTTTTTTAAAATTCTTTTGCCCCCTTTTCCCTTTAAAATAAAGGGACTATACATGCTCTCGCCAACCCCTAGTACCCCCCCCCTTTTCTATTTTATTAAACAAAAATACCAACCCCCAACACTACCCCCCCCCGGGTTCAGGAAAGTGGGTGGGGGGAAAAAAGGCGTTTGGGGTGGAATGAAGAAAAAGAGAGAGAAAGGGAAAAAAAAGTTAGCAATGAAGTTTTTACAAAGTGAAGTGATGCAAGGAGGGAAGGTATATGGAGAAAAAAGAAGGTTAAGAGAGTGGTGAAGCAAGTAAAAAAGAGCAAATGGAGAGTGGGTGAGATGTTATCAAAAAATTTTGTTGAAAATAAAAAAATTTTTTTGGAGTGAAAAATTAACAAGTTAAGGAACCCTAGAAACAAATGGTTTCATTTAAAAAAGGGGAGGGGAGAGTTTTTAAATGGAAGTTGGAGGTATTGGGAAGATGGAGGGAATATTTTGAGGAATTGTTAAATTTGATGAAAAAGGGGAAGCTTGATTTCGTTATAGGGAAAGGGAGGAATAACATCTTTGTAGGAGTGGGGAAGACATTTTGTGAGTGTGGGGGAAGTTCGTGGGGCTGGGGTAAAATAAAAGGGGGGTTTAAGGCAGCCAGGATTGAGGGGTAAGATAGAAATTTAAAAGCAGGGGGGGATATTTTTTTGGGTGGTTGGGCAATTATTTAATAAATGTAGGATAGGGTAAGTACCTGGGATTGGAGAGAGCATGCATATTTCCCTTTGTATAAAGGAAAAGGGGACAAAAGAGAGTGCAAAAATTATGGGGATAAGCCCTTTTGATATACCGGGAAAAGTGTAGGGTAGATTTATTATTGAAAGAATTAAGAAAAGGGGGAGAATAGGATAGCAGATGAACAAGGAGGGTTTTAGGAAAGGTGGGGGGTGTTGGACCGGTTTTACAGTGAAACATATAAGTGAACAGTTTTAGATAAGGCTAAAAAGGTCTTTGTGCTTTTTGGGTTTTGGAAAAAGGTGTATGACAGGGGGGAAGGGGGGGCAAAGTGGCAGATTTGGGGTGAGGGTATAGGAGGGTAGGTTACGAAACGTGAAAATTTTTTTTGGGATAGTGAGGCTAAGTTAAAGTATGTAGGAAAGGGGAAATTTATTTCCCAAAAAAGTAGGCCTTAGAAAAGATGTGGATGTCCCCGGGGGTTGTTAATACAGTGGCCCCCCGGTTAACGATATTTTTCACTCCAGAAATGTTCAGTGCCAGTACTGACCGAATTTTTTCCAAAAGAAATATTGTGAAGTAATTAGTCCTTTCAGCCCCCAAAAATCACGTACAAACCACTTACATAAATACACTTAAAAATTTGGGGTGCTTTCGGAGGAAATCGTTATGCGGGGGCCACTGTATCGGGAGGGCCCGCTTTACGGGTTCCGTTTACGGCTTTTCCGCAAATACGGACATTTCAAATTTTGCCCCAAAAACTCACTATGGGCCCCCCCCCACCTACTTTCTAATAGGGTCACCGGCCCCACCCTTTTTGTTTCTTTCTCCATGAGCTCAGTAAGCACTAAGTCTCTCCATTTTGTCGGGAAACCCAAAATTTAAAAAATTTTTTAAAAAGTTATTTCATTTTTTATATATATCTGTAATTATACTTAGTATACCTGTACCTAAATAAATTACATACATCGAGTTTTTTAAAAAGTCGATATTACGTTAATAACACATTTTCTTTAATCCACCCATGATATTTTTTTCAAAATTATATAATAAACCGATGCATAACATAAAATAAAAAAATACCCCCCCAAGTAGAATAAATAAACAAATGTAGATGTGAGCAGAGACTTGCACAAGGGGTGATAATAACAATTGAGTCTCATTAAATGTCGTAATTCGGTAATATACACTTTTTTAATCCACCATGTTTTTTTTTTTAAAAATTAAAAATAAACACGATACTAACATAAAAAGTAAAATACCCCCACAATAGAAAAAATAAACAAAATAAAGATTGGGAGCCACAAACTTGTACAAGTGCGCCAAAGAATAACTTTTTCTCTAATTAACATAAGAGTAAATGTGTTACGGGGGGTAATGTAGAAAATTTTTCCTTTTTTCGTATGTATTAAGTAAGTTTATTCAGGTATACACAAATACATTACAAAATTTATCATACATAACAACATACGGTTTTAGAAACCTGGATAACCCAAAAAGTCAGTGTGATTATTTCCATTGCCTTCCTCAGACTTCTTTTTCTCAAAAGATGTTACTTAGAATGGGAGTGTTCTTCTTTTTAATTCACCGTAATGTAGAAAAAATGTACACAAGTAATTTGTACACAAAAGACGTGTACACTTCGTTTGTTTAAAAAACTTACCTTCGCCGGGTTTTGTTTAAAAACGCGCCGCCCCCTCTCATTATTCATTCTTTCCTCTCTCATTTATTCTTTTTTATTCATTTACTTACCCTGACCCTACTTTAAGACTACAAATTTTTTAAAGGGTAAGTAAGAGTGAACTGTTTTACATTTAACTCCGGGATGCTTAAATTCATAAAATATGTTGGGGGGGGGGCCTGGTGAGGCTATTACAATACTACCACACTTGATTTCTTACAATAAATACTACTTGTTCCCCCCCAGTTAAGCTATAAATATTTTTTTGGGAAGTAATGAGTGCACTATGTTGTATTTTACCTTTTTATTGTTTTTTGAAGCCTGGTTCTATGCTAAATTAATATATGTTAGTGTAAACTTGTTTCTAGTGTTTGTATCATTTATAAGTGGGAAAAAAAAAAGGGGTTTCACTTTCGGCATTTTTTGCTTTACGGCGGTAGCCTGGGAAACCCAACCCGCCGTATAATGGGGCCCTACTGTATTTATAATGGGGTTGTAAGAAAGTAAAGCAGGGGCTTCGCAAGACGTGGAGTTAAAAAAAAGAACACACATAAATGGGGTTGTCACAGTTGCTCTTTGCTGATGACACTATGCCCTTGGGGGATTCTGAAAGAAAATTCAGAGATTGGTGGATGAATTTGGAGGGTATGCAAAGAAGAAAATTAAAAAATGAATACAGGGAAAAAGTAAGGGTTATGAGATAACAAAAAGATTAGGGGTGAAAAAGGACACAATTGGGGGAAGAGTATGGGGGTGAATGTATTTTAGATATTGGTATGGGCGTGTACGTATGGGTCTATGAAAAACAGGGGAATCATAGAATTGATGAGGGGGGAAAAGGGGGAGTGGGGCACTTAGGGGTCTTGGGGGACAAAAACTTTTCCTTGGAGGCAAAGAGGGGAAGTATGAGAGTAAGTTTTTAAACCAAAAGCTCTTATATGGGGGTGAAACAGGGGGTGAAAATTGCAGGAGGAGAAGCTGGGGGCAGTGGAGAGTTTAGTCTGAGGGCAACGTGTGGGGTGAATATAATCAAGGGAATTTGTTGTTTGGAAGTTAGGAGGGGTGCGGGTTTTCCAAAACTGTTGTCCAGAGGACTGAGGAAGGGTTGTTGAGGGGGTTCGACTGTAAGAGAAAGGACGAAAAAGAATCTTCAAGATGTATCAGTCTGTAGTGGAAGGGAAAGGGGGGGTAGGGGTCGGCCCCAGGAAAGGTTTTGGGGGGAGGGGGTAAAAGAGGTTTTGGGGTGGGGGGCTTTACTTCCAGCAGGCATGTGTGAGAGTGTTTGATAGGGGTGAAAGGAGACAAATGGTTTTTAAAAAAATGACGGCTGTTGGAGTGTGAGCAAAGTAACATTTATGAAGGGGTTTAGGGAAACCGGGGGCCGGGCTTTGGGCCCGGAGATGGGAAATCAGTGCCTCATTGAAGGGGGGGTGTTTAAAGTTTCAGTTTAAAAAATGTGTGTAAAGCACCTTCGGCAAACAGTGAGGAGGAATGTGGGAAAAATTTTTCTTTTTTGGGCCACCCCCGCCTTGGGGGGAACGGCCCTGTATAATAAAATATAAAATAATTTTTTCAGCCCCTTGTGGTCGAACTGGCAGTACCATGCCTTACCCCTGTATGCCAGTGCTTTTAAAACTCTCAAACCAGCCTTTTCGGCCTAAATTCACCGCCCTCATCACTAGTTGCGCAATTTCTTTACCAAAAAGTCATGCAACTGCCTAGCCTTTTCACAAAAAAAGCGATGTCATAAGCGTCTCCTGCAATTTTTTCTCATTTTCCAACCCAAAAACTTCTCAAATCTTCGAGTACTGGTGATCTCATTTTTTTCAGCGTATTCCCCCTTTGCCCAAAACACATCCTTTATTTCCTTTTTTTTGGTATAGGAAGATATGGGTTTTACGGGATTTGTTATACTTCCTGGCCAGTTCCCCACACGACGCCACTATCAATGTTCAATGATGTTTTTCTTAAATTCAATCGTTTTTTTTCCCGCCCTTTTCCAAAAGGTTTGGGACTAGGACTTTCTTTGGGGCCCTGGGAGCTTATTTTACACTTAAAAAAACTTGCAAGCACTAAAATAAATGAAATATGAAATATTTCGGGAGCCGTGAGGGGACCCTCGCTCACTGGTAAACAATGGCACGCTGGCTGGAAGGAAAGGGGGAGGCCGCTCAGACCCGGGGTACGCCCCGGGACGAAGGACTATTAGCAGTTACCGGAACCCTTTCCCAGCCAATATTTTTTACGAAAAAAAAATTACTATTTTCCCAAATGGACGCTTTCGGCCGGCGTTTAAAAGGGGACCACTTATAAAATTTTTTACCGCTAGTGCCCCAAAAGTATATATACGTTTTATTTTTCCTGTTTCAAAAAATTTGGGACATTAGCCTAGATGCTTTTTCAGCAAGAAAAGGGTTCATTAAAAAAATCTGGGACCACTTAGTACCTTTTGGGGCACCCGTTCAAATGAGCACCCGCTAGAGCAAAAGCGAGCAACACCTGGGATTTTAATGTTCGTGTGTATTAAACTCCCTTTTTTGGGGGAAAAATATTTTGACCCTAGTTTAGGGCTTTGAGTGGGTATGGCCACAAGGGTCGAGAAATATCAAAACACCCTTTATAATAACCCATGTGCAATATTGTGAACCCTTTCAGAATGTCTAAAAACCATGCCCCAAGTAAAGGAAACAATTCTGGTTGGCTGGCAGGGTGGTTGCCTGGGGCGAACTGACTCTGATTGGGTGGGTAGCCAGGCGTTGCAGTCATTTGGTGGCTGGTTGGTGCTGGGGGCCCGGCTCTACTGTTGTCTGTCTGTATCATGTCTGTCTGTCTCTGTCTATATTTTCTCTGTTATTCTCTGTCTATTCCGGTCTTATCTCTCTCTCTCTGTCTATCTCTTTTCACAGGTACACATAAATACAAGTATAGGTGTAAAATTACTAGGGTAACCCCCAAAAAATCCAACAAAATGCAAAACTCTGCTTGAAGATAGTAAACGTGATGAAGCCAGTCTTGTGGCCTCTCTGAGACAAGACTAACTATAGACAGAAGGGGGCTTACAAACAACAGACATTTTGGGGCACCAGCAAAAAAAAAAAGCAGGGCCTAATCTTTTCTTATCAAGCTTTCCTGCCCCTGCGAATGCTCTCAAAAATCGCTCTTATCAAATGTTTTTTTATCTCATCACGTCCTGTCAGGGGGGACTTTGTTTTTCATGTTTCAAGGGGAAATTATTATTTTATTATTATTACGTATCCCCCTCCCCCCCCCCTTTTCAAAATAAGGCCCTTTAATCAGCATTTTTCCCGTTTCTAAAACAATTAAACAAAAAAAAGTCACTTTCCCCTTCTGGTCTTTGAGAATCCCCCTGAAAACAGTTACCCGCCATCACTAGTCCCTGCTGCTAAAACTACTCAAACACATTACAGAGGGGGGAAGCTGAAAAAGATCTTCTTGAATCCCAAACCCCCAATATTTTTTTAAATATTTTTTTTTTTGTTTTTTTATTTATTATAAATTTTTTTAATTTTTTTTTTTATATATTAAATTAATTATGCTACTTCTACCCCCTTTTGTTTAAACCTCATCTGCACCTATATCCCTCTTCCATTAAATTCTTTGTAACACTTGTTTGGCTCTGGGGCAAAATTTCCTTTAAATGTAATTTATGCATTTTGGGGGTACTTAAAAATATTTTCGGGAATTCTCCAATATTAACCCCTTTTAGGGGCCAAAGGGCCAAAATCAGAAGGGGTGCCCCCCGTGTCCAAGAAATTTTGAAAAAAAAAAAAATTTTTTTTCTTCAGAATTAAACCCCTTTTAGGGTTTTGGATACAGTACGGGGTTACGACCCCCGGGTTTTGACGTACAGTAAAAATTTTAGCGGGCCCCCAAAACTAGTGGGGGAAAGTGGTAGGCCTTCTGTGGAAAGAATGGGGGCTATGTGGTCCCCTGTGCCAGCTAAAAAAATCCCGCAGCACAAGTGCAAAATGAGAAAAAAAAAAAAATTTGACCATTTTTTTGAAAAAAACGCGACTTTGCACTGTATTTTTTTGATGGTATTTATTGTTGTATTCAGTTTTCTTGGGTCTCATTTTTTAAATGGAAGAAAATTTACAGAAATTGAGATATTTTGCGGTTTTTCAAAGAAAGGTGCTTAAATTGGCTCAAAGAGCAGAAATGTTCGTTTTTTACCAAATTTCAAAAGTAAACAAATCGTGCCAAGCTGCAAACCGTCAACTGGTGAGTCTAATTTTCTTTTACAAGTGCACCAATAAAAAATTTATACCTTTTTTACACTAATGCAGTAGTCTGCAAACGTAAATTTTTTATATTTTTTGGGAATAAAAATTCAAAATGGAAAGCAAAAGAATATAAGAGGGGCTTTAACGTGACTAATGACCCGAGGAAATGTCATTTTAGTGCCAAGGGAAAGTCTTTCTTGTTTATTTTGGACCCTATTCAGAAAATTTGGGATTTTTGAAATTTTTTGGGGAAATTGGCAAAATTGCTAAAATTTTGACCCTGTACTGGATAGTTGAATTTATAAATGGGTGGTTTCTTGCACCCATTCGAAAAAAAATGGGGGTTCTACGAAATATTCAGTTTTTTGCGCTATACGTGGAATTGGCCGAAATGGGGCTCAAGTGGGGAAAATCGCCGATGCGTAAACATCGCCGAGACCGCTAACTTTGCGAGAGCATAATTCCGTAAGTTTTTTCCTCAATTCAAAATTTTTGGGGTCCTTTTGATCGGGGAAAAAATTCTCTACTTTTCATAAAAGAAATAATTTTTTTTTTTTTAAATTTTGGGCCGCCCCCGAGAACGAGTTTCGGGGAGGCCTGTGACCCAAAAAGGGTTAAGAGTATATTTTTTTGAAGGTAATAAAAAAAAAAACTGATCAGTATTCCGAGATCAAAAGGGGGAAGTTGACCCCCAAAAAG
>NW_026509659.1:0-13398 GCF_026875155.1 Cherax quadricarinatus | reverse complement strand
CTGGAAAATGAAGTGAAAGCTCTTCATCTGTACCGTTCCCATCAGAATCATGAAGGGGTGGGTGGTGTCTGCACCAAGATAATGTCAAAACCATTGTCCCTCATACAATGGGAAAAAGGGAAAACCTTATTGTAAAGTTTGCCTTTTATAGCATTTACAGTGGATTGTATTGTAGCTCTTTGGGTATACGTATATGTACACTGAAAAGGTGTATATCTTAATGTATAGATTTTGAAAATTTGCTTTAAAATCTGTCTTAGGTGCTGAAGAATCCTGTTAGTGCATAGATGAATTGCAGCCTTACTGATCTTCCTTAGTTGATATGCCTTTAATTTAACTGGACTGTGGCTATTATTTCTAAATATGTGTTAGTTTTGTATCTTTAGATTTGTTCCATATATATACTGAGATGCTCTTAGTAATATATTTGTCTGGGTGAACTCAAATGGGTTGAGGGTTTCTGTAAAGGAATTTTCACTTTAGCAGCTTTCTGATTTTCTGTACTTACATGTTTTGATTCAACATTTTGAAAAGCATCCTCTCATTCACAAAATCCTGAATTAGAAAAGATTTTTCAGATTTGAAGTTTAAATGTTTGATTTTGGGATATTAAAATTCTGGAAATCATTTTGAATTCAGAGTTTATTAATAAGCTTTGGAAAAGTTTTAAATACCACATTTGAGTTTCAAATGAAAGATATTGATTTCCCTATTGAGTGATGATATTCATGTCAGTGCCTTGTCAGTTTTGTCAATAATAAGATGTGTGTTCAGTATTACAATGTGCCTACTAAATCTCTGCATTTTGTAGGTGGTGAAGAGGAATGTAATTGAAATATTGTCCCATCCTGATTGCAGTCAAGATAAGCTGGAAGAACATCGCTCACCACTAATGAAATACCTTTTGCTATACTGAAGGAAATTATGAAGGATTACAAGAATGAGGTAAGCATAAAAAATAGCATAGGGTCCCAATTATTAAAAAACAGGTTAGTTACATTTCTTAAAATTAGTATCTTAACAGAAACAATATTACCTGGACTGTAGAACATGAGAAAAATAGGGTTTGTTTCTTGAACCTCCAAAAAAAAAAAAAAAAAAAATTATGGAATAGGCCATTAAGCTAAAAGTCAAAAGAAAGCTTAATTTTTTTAATACACTGGCTGCCTCCCACTGAAGTTGGGTGACCCATAAAAGGAGCTTTTTCACTATCATTCATTTAATCATTGTCTCCCCAGAAGCATGCTGATATCACAGCTGAAATGACCCTCTGAACAGCAAAGTCCCCACCCCTCTTTCAGAGTATAAGCACTGTACTTCCCACCTCATCTCTAAGAAATTTCCTTGCCAGAGCCAGACAGATTCTCTCAAAAGACATCACTGGGTAAAACAAACAAACAAAAAAAAGCTTTAGCCTCCCACTAGCCCTAGACATGCACACATTTATATATTTGCTAAAAACTTGCAAAACTAATACTGTATACCACTTTTTGATAGAGGTGTTACCGCCTGGGTAACACCTCTATCAAAAAGAAGAAAGTCAGGCTGGATATTGTTCTTCTGTTGGCTAGAGCCCCCATTTAATCCTATCACTATCTCCCAGATTGAACTACATTATTGATGCCATTGTTGCTCATGTAGATCTACATTTTAAACACACTGCCCTCAGATATGCTAGGAGCAGTAAATTTTGGCCAAGACATACAAGGATGGGTCTGTGTGGTGACTGTGCACAGTATTAAAAAAAATCCTGCTCCATACAGTGCATGATGGAAAAAACAAACGTCTGACCTTGTATTTACATTTTTATTAATGCTGAATTATAAGTACAGTATTATTTTATTACATACAAAAGGGTATATAAATTGTGTGGAAGGCAGGAGGAAGGGATAAGGACAATGGAGACTTTGAGTTTTAGGGGCTTGAACATCCAGCAGTGTGTGTGCGAGCATATTAAGTTAGAGCGAGTGGAAGCAAGTGGTTTTCATGACTTGACATGCTGTTGGAGTGTGAAGAGATTTAAGAGAATCTGGTTAGTAAGACTTGAGTCCTGGAGCTGGGAAGTACAAAGCTGCACTTTAAAGGAGGAGTGAGGATGCTGCAGTTTGGAGGGTCATCTGAATTGTGATATCAGCACACTTATGGCAAGACAAGGATTGAATGAATGTTAGTGAATGTGTTTCCTCTTGTTTTGGATTGTTCTGCCTTTGTGGGATATAACCATTTTATTAAAAAAATTCCCTCTGTTAGTTTTAGTTTTTAAACAAATGCATTCACACTTTGTGCATGGTCATTCTCTGCATGTATAGAGCTCACATTTATTTGGTCGAGATTGGTGAAGATCCAACCACAGATTTAATAGTTGAAAACCATGAGTGACAAGGTGCTTACAGCGCAGTATCTAGTAACACTGGGCTCGGGTGAGCTGCTGGTTACACACTACATCCTACCATTCCACTGTGTATATCATCTCTCACATGCTTGTGTATTACTCCATTTTTATCTTTTCATCACCCTGTCTTGTCTCTGGATATAAACCATGGCACAAAAAAACTAGTGATGCTGGAGATGCTAAGAAGAGGATTAAGCATGAATGTTGTACATGAAAATTGTACATGAATGGTTCACATGTGCAACATCTGGGTATCTTTATTGTAGACATTTCGCCAACCAGTGGCTTTATCGATACAAATTCAAGGATATTATTGGAAGACAGAACTATGTACAAAAGATGAGGTAATCAGTCCCTCAGTCTTGAAGTTGGTTAAGAGCACTGTAGTTATGAAGAGTCTGAGGAACAGGCAAGAAAGCTGGCACTTATATACTGGCGTCAGGTTGTGAGGGACTTGTAGTAGACAAAGACATTGTCACTGATAGGCAGGATTTCCCAGTAGGTCATACTCGAGGGACGGGTTGGTAGTAGTTAAGAAGGTTGTGATGTCCTTTGAACATTACAGCATCACCACTTTTTTTATGGGGGGGGGGGGAGAAAGGAACATAATCCAATTTAAAATAAAAAGGCACAATATTGTGACCAAAAGTTGGACCGAAATATCATCTTAAGTATCAAGTCTTCTATGTGCAGGTTGTGTGTGTGTAACCCAATTTCTCCCATATATTCCTTAAGCCACATACTGTATTGCATTTTCAGATAGTGCTGATATCAGAAATGGATCCCATGGGATACGTAGTAGCCCATATAATTCTCATCATATTCTATATCATAATATTTTGGCCATAGTAAACTTAGTAAATGAAATGTTTTTTTTCTCTGGGTTTGAAAGAAATTCTAGCGGGGAGAAAAGAAACGGGAAAAGGGAAATTTTTTAAAATTTTGTTTTTCCCGTCGGTTTGTTCAAGAACAGAAGAAGGGGCGTGGGGGAAAAATTTGGAAAAAAAAAATAAGTTGTTGGGGATGATCAAGAGGAAAAAATGATCAAGTGCAAATGATAACCAAAAAAATAAAAGAGTGGGAGTGTTGAAAAAGGATATTGGTTCCTCCCATGCACTTGCAGCAAGATTTTTTCCCCCCAACCCGTGAAAAAGAAATCTTTTCCTCCAGTGTCGTCAGAAAAAACTTTCCCCTACTTCTACAAATACATTTCAAAAACAGGCCTTATTAATTTTTAGGCTTTTGCTACTAGAGGGAAAAGTATTTCCCTTTTCCTCCATGAAATTTTTCTGTTGATATTTTAAAATTTGCATTATCGGGTTTAAAAAGGGAAACAAAAGAGCAGTGTCAGGGGTTCAGGGGAAAACCAAGGAGTGAAAATGTTATAGAAAATACCAGTGAAAGTGGCACCTGTGCCCCACCTAAGTGAAAGTAACCCCACTCTTGAATGAACGGGCAAAACAAAAACTCCCCTCAAAAAGTTAAAAGTGGGGAAAGGACTTACTGCGTGCTTTTTACCCACCCCAAAAGTGAAAAATAGTGTTTTTTAATAACATTAATTTGGAATAAAAAACACAAAATTTAAGTCCCAAATTAACCTAAAATTAAAACCATTAATTTTGGGATATAGGACAATCCAGAAAACCCCAAAAATTGCTACTTCCTTCAGAACCCTGAAGCTTATGCAAAAGAATCAGTTTTTCAGCCGTATACAAAAAACTGCAGAAGAGTTTCTTTTTTTTAGGAGTAATAAAGATTATTTACAGGCGGGTTCCAAAAAAACCCAAAAGCCAGGCGGCTTTATGAATCTGCTTAAAGGGTGAGGCCACAGTTAGTGAGGACAAAATCTGTTGCTTCACAATTTCGGAATCATCCCCCCAAAAATTTCCCCAAAAAGTTAAAAAATCAAAAAATTTTTGGTTTAAATTTAAAGCGCCCCAAGAGAAATGGACCCCTCACCCCTTTTCCCTCTCCTATTTTTAACGACAAATCCTTTGTTCTCTAGGTTTTTAATTTTTAAATCTATCAAAACTTTTTTATTTTCAAAAAAAATTTTTTGAAAAAATTCCCCCACTTTCATCGTCTCTTTTTACATTGTTTCCCCATTTTTAAAACTTTTTCTTTTCTCCATATACTTTTCCCCTTTGCATCATTCTACTTTGTAAAAACTTCTCTATGCTAACTTTTTCTCCCTTATCTCTTTTTTACATCACATTCCCCAATCGTCCTCTTCCTTGCCCCATTTCCCTGTAACACAAACTTCTGCTGAACACTCTAACACTACATTTTAAACCCTCCCCCATCCCTCTTCGACCCCATTGCCTTTGCTCTCATTAGCCATCTATCCTCCAATAGCTGTTTATATCTTACCCAAAACTGCCTCCTCTTTTAGTTTATAAACCTTCACCTTCTTTTCCTGATGCTTCTATTTTTCCTTGTATCCCATCTCCCTTTTTTACTCTCAGGGGTAGCTACAACTAGAAAGTGATCTGATATATCTGTGGCCCTCTATAAACATTTTACATCCTGAAGTCTACTCAACAGTCTTTTATCTACCATACATAATCCAATCAAACCTACTGTCATTTCGCCCTACATTCATACGTGTATACTTATTTATCCTTTTTCTTAAATATGTTTTCCCTATAACAACCCCTTTCTATACAAAGTTCAATAAAAGGGCTCCCATTATCATTTACACCTGGCACCCCAAAACTTACCTACCACACCCTCTCTAAAAGTTTCTCCTACTTTAGCATTCAGATCCCCCAACCACAATTACTCTCTCATTGGTTCAAAGGCTCCTATACTTTTAAACTTAACATCCCCCAAAATCTCTCTCTCTCCTCTCATTCCTCTCTTCCCCAGGTGCATACACGCTTTTATGACCCACTTCTCGCATCCAAACCCTTTACTTTTAATCCACATAATTCTTGAATTTACACATTCATATTTCTCTTTTCTCCTTCCATAACTGATCATTTTAACATTACTGCTACCCCCTTCCTTTGCTCTAACTCTCTCAGATACTCCCGATTTAATCCCCTTTATTTCCCCCCACTGAAACTCTCCTTTCCCCCCTTTAGCTTTGTTTCGCTTAGGGCCAGGACATCCAAATTCTTTTCATTCATAACATCAGCAATCATCTGTTTCTTGTCTTCCGCACTCATCCACGCACTTTTAAACAACCAGTTTTATAAAGTTTTTCTTCTTTTTCTTTTTTAGAAATTTGGTAACAGGAGGGGGGGTTTTACTACCCCATTGCTCCCGGCTTTTTGTCGCTCTTTACGACCGCATGGCTTACGGGGGGAAGATTCTTTTCCACTTCCCCGGACAATAGAAGAAAAAAAAAAGAACAAAAAGCTTTTTAGAAAAAGGAAAAAAAAAAACCTAGTGTTGTATATATTATTATTGAAAGTGCGTGTCTGGGGAAGTGTGACCAAAGTGTAAGTAGGAGTAGAAAGATTTTCCCTGTTTCTTAGCTTTTTTTTATGAGCAGAAAAGAAACCAGCAACCCTACCACCCCATGCAAAACAGTTCCCGGGTTTTTTGTTTCACAGTCATTGGCAGGACGGTTTTATTCCCCGGGTGGTTGCTGTCTACCAACCTACTTTAATTATTTTAAAGAATAAAGGCCCAAACTTTTAAAAATTCAAAAAAATTTTTGTTTTTCTGGCCCTTTTAAAAAGTACTTTTAATTTACTTTTATTGGCAAGATAATGTGTACAGTATTTGTATAGCATTAGCTTCAGTCAAATTTTCCATTTTTGGGTGATTTAAATCCTTTTTTTGTTTACTAAATCCCCTTTAAAAGAATATTATTTTTAATTTTTATCATTCATTATTTTTTTAAATGCCCCTTTTTGTTATTTAAAATAAAAAGGGGAATTTGGGACTAAGTGCTAATATTATCTTCAATTGAAAATAAAAATTAAAACAGGTCCGCCTTTCAAAAATCCGGCAATCATTTTATTCGGTTCCTTATTTTTTTGGCACAAATTTTTGGCTAGCATAATTTCAAAATTTCCGGGGTCCCCACCCCAAACCTGTTTGGTTCCTTTTTTGGTGGCGCTACTTGCTGCATAAATCATTCCAATTTTTTTTTTCCCCATTTTTTGTTTTAACTGCTTATTTTTAAACCCCTTACCGGGTTTCCCAAATGAAAAAAAAGAGAGGGCTTCTCATTATGTAAAGCCCCTATGCAGTACATTTCCTTTAAAAGATAAGGAGGTTTTAAGCCACTGTCTTTTCCAGGGAGCTCAGTCACATGAAGAGGGAAATATACTTTATTTTTACGTTTAAATATCAACACTCCCGGCCTTATTTGTCTGTCAAAATTGATTAATAGGGCATAATAAAAAAATTTATAAATAACATAAAAAGGGTTAAATATTTCGGAATAAATAATATTTGGCATAATTCCCGAGCAGTTGGGATGGGGTAGAAGTGGATTTTGGGATAAAAAGTACCATTCTCCTACCCCTTTGCCCTTGGGGGCTTTTTATTAGAGAAAACGGAGTATACCCACAGGGCAAATTTGTGATATACCCCTCGTATGCCCATAAACCTAAAAACAAAAAATTTTTTTTTTCTCGATATAGTTTTCACCATGCGGCATAGTGTAGAAAAACCAGGAAAACCCCAAAAAAAGTAAAACGTGGAAATTTTTTTAGTCCCTGGTTTGGGGTTGCCATATATGTTTTTTGGGGGAAAAATTTATTGATTCCCAGCCAGGGTAGAAAACATTAGGCTTTGTTTCTTTACACCTGTTGTTATGTTTCCCCAATAGTAAATAGGTCCTGGGTGTTACCCAAAACTATTTTGGGGGTGTTATCCGGGGACACTGCCCAAATTTTTCTTAAAATTACAGTGGCCCCCGGGGGTTAAACGATTTTAATCGTGCAAGAGGGCTCATCGTTTCCCAAAAATAATCGTTATGCGAATTAATTTTCCCATAAGAAAAAATTTGGAAATAAATTAATCGGAAAATTTGCCCAAAAGTATGAAAAAAAATTTTTTTTTTTACCACATGAAATGTTAAATTTTAATACACAAAACTGAAAAAAGGAGGGCCCCCTTACATGCACTTACTTTTATTGAAGTTTGGGTTGATGATTGATGGGATGGGGGGGGGAGGGGAGGGGGCATTTTTCTTATTTTTAAAAGGGGGAAACCCCCCTTCCCCTTTAGGATTTGAGGGCAAGTTTTTTTTTGGGGTTCCCTTCCCTTCTTCTTTTTTGGCCACAGGACCAGCTTCAGAGTCACGGGGCCCTCGGGTCGCACAAACAAATTGTCCTTTGAGCTCTGTACCCCCCGTTTCTTAAAGGATTTCCTAAAAGGGGCCCCTAACATTGCCCTTAAAAAGTCACAAGCACGGCTTAAAAACAGCTGTGTCAGGGTTTATTTTTATCTATAAAGGGTTTTCAGTTCAAAACCATTGCACCATTTCCTTTAAACTTTGAAGTTGGCACAAAAGGGTTCCCAAACTGGCATAGGCTTTCGGGTTTGCCCCAAACCCCTTTAAAAAAATTTCTTAAAAATTTTCCCTTTCTTTAAATTTTACCCCCTTTTTCCCAGGGTTGGCACAGAAATTTCATTTGGGGGCCCCTGGTCACTTTTTTTTCCAGAAACACCCCGAAAACAAATGTAATTTTCCCAAATTTTTTCCCAGTGTATGCTTGGTGTTACCGCGGAGGCTGGTGGGTAAACAATGGGACGGCCGGCAATGTGGGGCCAAATTGGGCGCGTCTCGGAGAAAATCGGTTGCGGGTTTTTTAAAGGTTTTGCGGGGCAAAAATTTTTTCGATTTTTAAAATAATCGTTTTTGCGGGAAAAATTTCCCCATGCGATGCCAAACGTTATGCGGGGGGGGGGCCCCCTGTATCTGCCCTAACAAGGGCTTTTTTAGTGTATGTTTACTGATGTCAGCTTGGCCCGTATACCTTGACAAGTAGTGTAGTAATTAAAGATTTTATTTTTTTTTTACTATTATTATATTATTTTTCAGTTGGGTTTTTTTGGGTTATTTTATTCCAAAATTGGGCAATGTATGTAAAATTTTATTTTTATAACCCAAGGGGGAAAAACGTAAACCCCTAGGATTATACAGGGCCCGGGGGGGGGTGTGGAAGGCATTTTAGGTTAATTCGGGAACTGGGGGCCCCGATCCCCAAATTTCCCAAAACAAGAAACCCCCCCCAACCCTCAAGGAACCCTTCCCCGAGGGGTTTTTATGATGGGGAAAAATACTTTTAACGTACACCAAAAAAAGAAAGAAATCAGACCCTAAAAGCGGAAATTTTACCCCTCAAACCAAATTTGCAGCCGCTTAGCGGTTATTTTTGTATGTTTATGGTTATATTCTCGTTTTTTCCCGTCTCATTGATAGAAAGAAAGATTTTTACAAAAAATAGATATGATTTTGATTGCTTTTTTGGGTGAAAAGTACCTTGAAAAAGGGGCTACAGTAGCGAAAAGGGTTTGTTTTTTAGCGAAGCTCAAGGGTAAACAAATGACCCTCCGTCCAATACCTGTCTGCTGGGCCCGTGTTTAAAATTTTTAAAACGGGGGGTTTAAGAATGGGTTTTACTTATTTATACAAAAATACAATAAAAGCGCAGTTGTAACAGTAAATCTTTATTTTTTTTTTTTTAAAAAAAATTCCAAATGGTAAGCAAGGAAATTTAAAAGGGGGGGGGAGCCCTGATAATGAACAGGGAAAATATTATTTTTGTGCCCCCGGAAAAAGTTGTATTGTTTATTTTGGGGCCCTATTTTTTAAATTGGCATTGTTGAAATTTGTGTGAAATTTGGGCCCCCAAAATTTCCCAATTTTTTGACCACTTTATTGGGTAGTTAAAGTAAGTGAATGGGCGGTTTCTTGTACTCATTTGACAGACTAGAAGTAAATAAATTTATTCAGGTATACACAAATACAGTTACATAGATTATCATACATAGCAGTGTATGTATAGAGAACCTAAGATAACCCAGAAAAGTCAAAGTGATTTATTTCCAGTACCTGGCTTGGGCTTGCCATATATGATTTTTGGTAAATATTTTTTTTTCTCAGTTGTTTGTTGGGCTATCTCATTGAAACTTGGGCAATGTATGATGGAAACATGCTTCTTAATGTACAACAAAAATAAAAAAGACGGACGATAAATAAGGGAGTTCACTTCTCGGCCATTAGCCGCCTCTTTGCAATATATTTTCATATGGTTTATATGGTTGTATTCTTATTTTTTTAACTCGTTTGATAGAATGGAAGGTATATTACAGAAATGTTCGATTTTTGCAGATGTTCAATGAACTTTGTGTAAGTCAAGTTGGTTAATTTTATTAAGTGTATTGTAACCTAACCACTCAGTAATCCGGCACACTACAGGTCTCAATGATGCCGGATTTATGATGGAGGACCTGTACATATATTATTTACAAGAAGACTAGTCGATTTGTTAAAAAAGATTGTGGTATTTCATTAAGTGATACTACTACATAGTTGCTAAGAAAATAGCCAGGTACAGTAATTATTTTAATTTCATTTGTCAGCATTTCTTGCACATGGCAAAAACAAACCAAAAATATCACTAAGCTTGAACAATTGCTTATGAGTTCTTTTATTTTCCTGCAGGGTTGGCATATCCAGAAATTAAATTTTCTGTGTGCTTGTGGCAGAATTTATATTTTTTCTTAGAGTTGAGAGTTCACATTGTTTGAATTGAATAAGATTAAAATGAGTGAAATCTGATAAAAACTTGGGTTTTTATGGCGTGTTGAAGTTGGCTGAAATTGATGCAGTGTCGACAACATTAGTAAAGTGCCAATTAGTTTTTTTTTTTTTCTAAGCCAAATAAAGTTGCAATGTGTGGTGTAAATATTATGCAGAAAATTTGGAGTGTGGAAGTTAGGAGAAGGTGTGGAGTTAATAAAAGTATTAGTCAGAGGGCTGAAGAGGGGTTGTTGAGGTGGTTTGGTCATTTAGAGAGACTGGATCAAAGTAGAATGACATGGAGAGCGTATAAATCTGTAGGGAAAGGAAGGTGGGGTAGGGGTTGTCCTCAAAAAGGTTGGAGGGAGAGGGTAAAGGTTTTGTGGGTGAAGGGCTTGGACTTCCAGCAAGCGTGCGTAAGCGTGTTAGATAGGAGTGAATGGAGACAAATGGTATTTGGGACCTGACGAGCTGTTTTAGTGTGAGCAGGGTAATACTTAGCCAGTTTCCCTGAATCCCTTCACTATTTTTATATAGCCGGACTTGAGTCCTGAAAATGGGAAGTACAATGCCGGCACTTTAAAGGAGGGGTTTGGGATATTGGCAGTTTGGAGGGATCTGTTGTATTCTGAGAACCTCTGCAAAAACAGTGATTATGTATGAGTGAGGTGAAAGTGTTGAATGATGACGAAAGTATTTTCTTTTTGGGTTACCCTGCCTCGGTGGGAGACGGCTGACTTGTTAAAAAAAATAAAAAAAATATTGCATGAATGAGTCTTACTTGGATTATGATCAGAGGCTCATCTATAAAAATTTTCTTGAATGGATAAAAGAATTCACTGAATTTTTTTTTTCACTTGCATAATCACTTCCCATTATGTAGAGAAATTCATCTGGGATTGCTGTTATTAGAGAAATGCAACGTGCATAGTAATAACAGAAAGCAATAACTCCGTGTGATTTAACTGACAGCTATTATTGCTATACGTCTATCTGCACCCCAATACTTAGCCATGTTATTCTTATGGGAACATGGTAGGTGTGCCAAAGTACAGTGGACCCTCAACTAACGCTATTAATCCGTTCCTGAGAGCTCATCGTTAGTCAAAATAATCGTTAGTCAAGTTAATTTTCCCCATAAGAAATAATGGAAATCAAATTAATCCGTGGAAGACACCCAAAAGTATTGAAAAAAAAAAAAATTAACACATGAAATATTAATTTTAATACACACAAACTGAAGAAGACATGCACAGTTACATGACACTTACCTTTATTGAAGATCTGGTGATGATTGATGGGATGGGAAGAGGGGTGTGTGTTGATGGTCTTAGTGTTTAGAAGGGGAATCCCCTTCCATTAGGACTTGAGGTGGCAAGTCCTTTTTCGGGGTTACTTCCCTTCTTCTTTTAATGCCACTAGGACCAGCTTGAGAGTCACTGGACCTCTGTCGCACAACATATCTGCCCATAGAGGCCTGTACCTCCCGTTCCTTTATGACATTCCTAAAGTGTTTCACAACATTGTCAGTGTCACCATTAAACACTTGTTCAGGTTTCAGTCCTTCACTGTCTATGTACTCCTTGAATTCCTGCACATATTTTTCAGCTGCTTTTTGGTCCAAACTGGCAGCCTCACCACGCCTTATCACACTATGTATGCCACTACGATTCTTAAATCTCTCAAACCAACCTTTGCTGGCCTTAAATTCACTCACATCACCACTAGTTGCTGGCATTTTTCTAATTAAATCGTCATGCAACTTCCTAGCCTTTTCACGTATGATCGCTTGAGAGATGCTATCTCCTGCTATCTGTTTTTCGTTTATTCACACCAATAAGAGTCTCTCAACATCTTCTATCACTTGCGATCTCTGTTTCGAAAACATAGTTGCACCTTTGGCAAGAACAGCTTCCTTGATTGCCGTTTTCTTGGCCACAATAGTAGAGATGGTTGATTGGGGTTTTGTGTACAGCCTGGCCAGCTCGGAGACATGCACTCCACTTTCATACTTAGCAATGATCTCTTTCTTCATATCCATAGTAATTCTCACCCTTTTTGCTGTAGGGTTGGCACTAGAAGCTTTCTTGGGGCCCATGGTGACTTATTTTGCAGGTGCAATCACTAAAAAGGCTGTGATAATATGAAATGTTCCGATTGTATGCTTGGAAGCAACCGCGGTGGCTGGCTGGCTTGTAAACACTGGCCAGAAGTGGATGCGTCTCAGACAGAACGAATAGTGTTGGTCGACTTTTTTAGCGCTAATCGAGGCAAAAATTTTGCGATAAAATGTATCGCTAGTCAGATTTATCATTAATCGATGCCATCGCTGGTCGAGGGTCCACCAATATTGCCTAGTTTTGGTGGTATCAATCAACCTGAAACTGAATAATTGTATTGGTGGGCATTGACCATTTTGATATCAGAATCAGTATTGGCTAATTTTGACGGTGTCAGTATCAGCAAAAAAAATTAGGTATTCTAGCCCTAGTATGTAGCATCAGCATTAGTGTTGCAGAGAATAAATACAGCTCTGCAGCAATAATGTCTTTCCACTTTCAAAGCTGAGATTTCACTTAAATATAATGTTGGCCACTGTATACTTGTAATGGTTATTTTTTTAATCATCAATAATTTTCAACAGTGTATTACTGAAGAATTGCCAATAGTAGTCAAGTTCAGTAGAACTGCCCATAATTGGACAATTTGGTTGAATTCCACTGTTACTATCATCAAACTGAAACATTTGACACAAGTGAGGTACTATTTGCATTCTAGTTCCACATCCTTTTGGTCCATAGTTGTATATTTGCCGGTGCTGCAGGGCTATTGATTCTAGTAGTCAGTGTTCTTGGCACAGCTGATGGTGCCGTCATATCTGAGGGTAGTGTTAGTGTTGTCACGGCTGAGGGTGGTGGTGTCATGGCTGGTGGTGGTGTCACAGTTGGGGTTGTCGTCATGGCAGCTAATGATGTCACAGCTGTTGTCATGGCTGAAGTCACAGCTGTTGTTGGTGCTGCATGTGTTTTTCTAATGTAAGCACCATCAGTTTTACAATCACTATCTCTCTTTCCTGCTACAGTATCATCTTGTCTAGATGCCTTAACATACAACAGTGTAACAGCACAAATGAGAACTAGAGCTATCGTGATGCCACACCAGGGTTTATTTGTTGGGGGAATATTCTGTAACATTACATTGAATTTGGTGTTCTTCCTCTTATAAGTAGACTCCTGGCTGTCCACACTTTAAATTTTCCATCACAATTGCCCAATTTTTGAGAAAGGAGCCTTCT
>NW_026509657.1:0-14782 GCF_026875155.1 Cherax quadricarinatus | reverse complement strand
AAAAAACAAAAAAGGTTAAGTTTATCAATTGGAGGGAGAGAGTTTGGAGGAGGTGAATGTATTCAGATATTTGGGAGGGGACGTGTCAGCGATGAGTCTATGAAGATGGGTGAATCATAGAATTGATGGGGGAAAAGATGTGAGCGGTGCACTTAGGAATCTGTGGAGACAAAGAACTTTGTCCTTTGGGAAGCAAAGAGGGGAATGTATGAGATATAGTTTTACCAAACGCTCCTGTATGGGTGTGAAGCATGGGTGATGATGTTGCAGCGAGAATGCTGGAGGCAGTGGAGATGTCATGTTGAGGGCAATGTGTGATGTGAATATAATGCAGAGAATTCATAGTTTGAAAGTTGGAGGAGGTGCGGGATTGCCAAAAACTGTTGTCCAGAGGGTGAGGAAGGGTTGTTGAGGTGGTTCGGACATGTAGAGAAAATGGAGCGAAACAGAATGACTTCAAGAGTGTATCAGTCTGTAGGGGGAAGGAGGCGGGGTGGGGGTCGGCCTAGGAAAGGTTGGAGGGAGGGGGTAAAGGAGGTTTTGTGTGCGAGGGGCTTGGACTTCCAGCGGGCATGCGTGAGCATGTTTGATTGGAGTGAATGGAGACAAATGATTTTTAATACTTGATGTGCTGTTGGAATGTGAGCAAAGTAACATTTATGAAGGGATCCAGGGAAACCGGCATGCCGGACTTGAGTCCTGGAGATGGGAAGTACAATGCCTGCACTCTGAAGGAGGGGTGTTAATGTTGCAGTTTTAAAACTGTAGTGTAAAACACCCTTCTGGCAAGACAATGATGGAGTGAATGATGGTGAAAGTTTTTCTTTTTCGGGCCACCCTGCCTTGGTGGGAATCGGCCAGTGTGTTAATAATAAAAAGTTGAACCATTTACAAAGTCACACTGACAGAAAGGAAAGAAGGGAGTAAATATAGGCCAGCAGACAGGGATGAGACAAGAGAGGTAGTAGAGGAAGATGAGAAGTAGTGGTAGAGGTAGTAGTAGTTTAAAGCTGAATAAGAATCTAATTCCTTGCTGCCTTTCCTTGATGCTCACGTCCACTGTTCAGATACAGGTTTTGCTTTTTCCGTGTACTGCGCAGTGGCATATACATTCACTACTTTTCTTATCATGCTTCTTCTGTCAAGAAAAGTGTTATAATCTTCCTCTTTCTCTGTGCTCTCTGCATTTGTGATCCTCAATTCCTTGAATCAGAAATTTGCAGTCTTCATAATTCATTTTCCCGTCTTGGCTACCCTTCCCATTTCATAGACTGTCTTCTCCTCCGCTAAACTTTCCAGTCTTTATAATCTCAACAACTCTCTCCGTTCTTTATACATCACACTTACTTTTTCCTAGACTAACGCTCTTCCCACCAATCTATTTCATGCCTCTCCTCCCTCTAAAGATTCTCCTGGTGTCTACTCTATTTTGTGTTCATCTTGTCCTCTTCAATACTTTGGCTGTTCTCTTTTTGACAGACATGGGGAGCATAAAAGTAGTGTTAGGCTTGCCATCACAAACAGTGCTCTTTTCTGTCATGTCAGAGATAACAGTCATCCTATTGACGGGTCTTCTGCCCAGACTGTCTACCCTGTGTCCAACTTTGACAGTCACTGTCTGGTGGAATCCTCCCTTATACACAACTTTTCTTTTATGAATCTTAGTCCTGGCTTTGTCTTTGTAGATGCCTTCCTTTCCCATTACATTATAAAATGCTCCAAACTTCAGAACACCCGTGACTTAACCTGATTCTTGTTTCCTCCTCCTCCCTCTTCACCTTTCATCTTTCCTCTTTCTCCTTTGGGTTTTCTTTCTTCTGTCTTGGGTATTTGGTCCATTATTATTATTATTCATTCTTTCTTCTTTCTTTCAACACACCGGCCGTATCCCACCAAGGCAGGGTGGCCCAAAAAGAAAAACAAAAGTTTCTCTTTTGAAATTTAGTAATTTATACAGGAGAAGGGGTTACTAGCCCCTTGCTCCCGGCATTTTAGTCGCCTCTTACAACACACATGGCTTACGGAGGAAGAATTCTGTTCCACTTATTATTATTTTATTATTATTATTTATTTTTTTCCCCTCTGTTCTTGTTCCTACCTTTTGTGGGCCCCTAACTCCCTTGCAGTGCTCCTCTTTCTTAGTCTTTGACTGTCTCCACTACTACTATTATTACTTCTACCACTACTTCTCGTCTTCCTCTACTACCTCTCTTGTCCCGTCCCTGTCTGCTGGCCTTTATTTACTCCCTCCTTCTCTCCCTTGTTAGTGTGACTTTGTAAATAGTCCAAGTTGGACCGAAACGTCGTCGTAAGCTCCTCTCTCCTTTGTGCGGGTTATTTGTGTATTGTTCCAGTCACAGTATTGTGCCTTTGTGTTATTTACTTTAAACTATTCAGAGTGTACTCTGTCAAATGGAAATAAGATGTTAAAAGTATGATTAGAAAAAATTGAGTGAGTGGAGGTAGGCAGTTCTTGTGGCAATGATACTGGCATAGGATTATTCTTATAAGTAATTTGAGCTGCCCTTCCCTTGCTGTTATCAAACTTGATCATCTCCCAGGCTCTGTGTAACTCTTACCAGTTTAGCATCAAGTATTTTCTATTTTGTATTCATTTGTTATAGAATAGGATATTCAAATTTTGGCCTCTGTTTGTATTTAGATAATTTTGGAATGATCCAAGATGTAGATACATTTGTTAATAACAAGGCTTTATTTTTCATTCCATCTCCAGTGCCCTATTGAAGTTGCTGCACGAGAGTGTGGGTAGTGGTGGTGGATGCAAGTTCACTGAACTGGTGATGAAATGTAACTGGAAGGTGATACGTATCCTTCCCTCCCGCACTAATGACCTTGATCTCGACCAAATACTTTTCGATGTCCATAATTTCCTAGTGGTAAGGAATAATGCTTGCAATCCTCTCATTTCATATATTGCCAAAAGATTTACTCCACATTTTCAGGAAATTACTTAGGACTGAAGCTGAATGATGGTCTGTACTCTATAATGTGTTTTCAGAATTTGGAAGAAACTGAAGTTAGCTATAAGGAGTTTCCATTTGAATGATATATCTATCTCTTAAGCAGTGCATCAGAACATAAATTGAAAACATTATAAAACAACTATGTAAGAAAAAGAATATCAAGATATTATAGCTTGGGTAATGTTCACTCCAGATAATAGGGATCTAGTTGCCCTATGAACATGTTTCTGCTAAGTCAAAATTTGAGACTCCTGGGTAATGCTAGTACACACTGATCAGAAAAATGTAACTAAGTATACCAGCGAACCTATAATAGTGCAAAAAGTTAAGAGTTTTGGGGACACTGAAACTAGAAGTGGCTTCACAATAAAAAATATATATTATAAGGTTAATGGTAGGCCCCAGGATGTACATGTTTATAGAGGGGCAACTGATTATATCGGATCATTATTTAGTTGTAGCTACAGTTACAGTAAGAGGTAGATGGGACAAGAGGAAGGTGGCAACAACAAGTAGGAGGGAAGTGAAAGTGTATAAACTAAGGGAGGAGGAAGTTCGGGTGAGATATAAGGGGACTATTGGCAGAAAGGTGGGCTAGTGCAAGATGAGTAGTGGGGGGTTGAAGAGGGTTGGATGAGTTTTAAAAATCCCAGGTATTAGAATGTGGGGCAGAAGTTTGTGGTTATAGGAGGGTGGGGGCAGGAGGAAAGAGGAGTGATTGGTGGAATGATGAAGCAAAGGGTGTGATAAAAGAGAAAAAGTTAGCTTGAGAGGTTTTTACAAAGCAGAAGTGTTATAAGAAGAGCAGAGTATATGGAGAGTAAAAAAGGTGAAGAGAGTGGTGAGAGAGTGCAAAAGGAGAGCAGATGAAAGAGTGGGAGAGGAAACTGTCAAGAAATTTTAATGAAAATAAGAAAAATTTTTGGAGTGAGTTAAACAAGTTAAGAAAGCCTAGGGAACGTATGGATTTGTTAGTTAAAAACAGAGTAGGGGAGTTAGTAGATGGGGAGAGGGAGGTATTAGGTAGATGGTGAGAATATTTTGAGGAACTTTTAAATGTTGAGGAAGAAAGGGAGGCGGTAATTTCATGCACTGGCCAGGGAGGTATACCATCTTTTAGGAGTGAAGAAGAGCAGAATGTAAGTGTGGGGGAGGTATGTGAGGCATTACATAGAATGAAAGGGGGTAAAGCAGCTGGAACTGATGGGATCATGACAGAAATGTTAAAAGCAGGGGGACATAGTGTTGGAGTGGTTGGTATTTTTGTTTAATAAATGTATGAAAGAGGGGAAGGTACCTAGGGATTGGCGGAGAGCATTTATAGTCCCTTTATATAAAGGGAAGGGGGACAAAAGAGATTGTAAAAATTATAGAAGAATAAGTTTATTGAGTATACCAGGAAAAGCGTACGGTAGGGTTATTATTGAAAGAATTAGAGGTAAGACAGAATGTAGGATTGCGGATGAGCAAGGTTGTTTTAGAGTGGGTAGGGGATGTGTAGATCAAGTGTTTACATTGAAGCATATATGTGAACAGTATTTAGATAAAGGTAGGGAAGTTTTTATTGCATTTATGGATTTAGAAAAAGGCATATGATGGAGTGGATTTGGGGAGTAATTGTGGCAGATGTTGCAAGTATATGGAATAGGTGGTAAGTTACTAAATGCTGTAAAGAGTTTTTATGAGGATAGTGAGGCTCAGGTTAGGGTGTGTAGAAGAGAGGGAGATATTTCCCCAGTAAAAGTGGGTTTCTTAGACAGGGAGGTGTAATGTCCCCTTGGTTGTTTAATTTTATTTATGATGGGGTTGTAAAAGAAGTAAATGCTAGGGTGTTCGGGAGAGGGGTGGGATTAAATTATGGAAATCAAATACAAAATGGGAATTGACACACTTACTTTTTGCTCATAATACTGTGCTTATGGGAGATTCTAAAGAAAAATTGCAAAGGTTAGTGGATGAGTTTGGGGTGTGTGGTAAAGGTAGAAAGTTGAAGTGAAATAAAAAAGGGAGTAAGTTGATGAGGGTATCAAATGATTTAGATAAAGAAAAATTGGATATCAAATTCGGGAGGAGTATGGAAGAAGTGAATGTTTTCAGATACTTGGGAGTTGACGTGTCAGCAGATGGATTTATGAAGGATGAGGTTAATATAAAATTGTTGAGGAAAAAAGGTGAGTGGCGCGTTGAGGTATTTGTGGAGTAAAAAAACGTTATCTATGGAGGCAAAGAAGGGAATGTATGAAAGTATAGTAGTACCAACATCTTATATGGGTGTGAAACTTGGGTTGTGAATGCAGCAGGAGGAGGCGGTTGGAGGCAGTGGAGAGTCCTGTTTTAAGGGCAATGTGTGGTGTAAATATTGTAGAAAATTCGGTGTGTGGAAATTAGGAGAAGGTGTGGAGTTAATAAAAGTATTAGTCAGAGGGTTGAAGAATGGTTGTTGAGTGGTTTGGTCATTTAGAGAGAATGGATCAAAGTAGAATGACATGGAGAGCATTTAAATCTGTAGGAGAAGGAAGGCGGGGTAGGGGTCGCCCTCGAAAAGGTTGGAAGGAAGGGGTAAGGGAGGTTTTTTGGCGAGGGGCTTGGACTTCCGCAGGCGTTTCATGAGCGTGTTCGATAGGGGTGAATGGAGACGAATGGTTTTGGGACCTGACGATCTGTTGGAGTGTTTTCCAGGATAAAATTTAGTGAAGGGATTCAGGGGAAAACCGGGTTTTTTTTATATAAAATGGACTTGAGGGCCCGGAAATGGGAAGTACAGTGCCTGCACTCTAAAGGAGGGGTTTTGGGATATTGGCAGTTTGGAGGGATTTGTTGTGTATCTTTATACGTATATGCTTCTTAATGTTGTGTTCTGAGCACCTCTGCAAAAAAAATTGATTATGTGTGAGTGGGTGAAAGTGTTGAATGATGATGAAAGTATTTTGTTTTTGGGGGATTTTCTTTATTTTGGGTCACCTGCCTCGATGGGGCGGCCCCCCCGACTTGTTGAAAAAAAAAAAATATGTTATGTATATATGTATAGATGTAGATCAGTAACAACACTGCGCTAGGGTTATCTTTACAAAACATATATATATGTAGATGTCAATGCACTGACCCCTCTCATGAGGTAGGGGTTATGAGCCCTTACTCCCAGCATCTTGGTCACCTTTCGTGACATGCAGGCTTACAGGGGAAAGATTCTCTTCTACTTCCCATGGAAATAAATAAGGAACTATACTTTACTGTTGTATCTGAGCACCTCTGCAAAGCGTGATTGTGTGTGAATGATGGTGAAAGTGTTGAATGATTTTTTTTTTTTTTTTGGGGTTTTTCTTTCTTTTTGGGTCACTCTGCCTCGGTGGGAAATGGCGGATGTGTTTAAAAAATCTATTAAGGGAAATAGAAGAAAACTAAGATGGATGTATATACATATACATGTTCATGAATGTGTAGTGTGATCTAAATGTAAGTAATAGTAGCAAAATGTACTTGTTATCTTAGGTGTTTATGAGACAAAAGATGCCAGCATTGCTTCTATTGTGTAAAACAATTACAGGTTTCCATTTCACACTCAATTGGCAGGATAGTAGTATCTCCCTGGGTGGTTGCTGTCGACTGACTTACTACCTGTATGTTTTGTGCATTCTGTATGTTGCATATATGAGTTCGTGAGGAGAGGGGAGAGGAGCTCTAGCTCATGGTTCTGCTTTATACCTTGCTATTGCTTGGCATGAAGTAAATTTGTCATTTATTTTTGAACCCCTGTGGAATATCAGAACAGTTTTGGAAAGTCAGATTGAAAGAATGATGAACATTAAAATGGTATAAAATACCGACAGATTGTTAGGTAAGACACATATGCAACAGTTAGGTATCTTTATTTCGAAACGTTTCGCCTACACAGTAGGCTTCTTCAGTCGAGTACAGAAAAGTTGATAGAAGCAGAAGATACTTGGAGACGATGTAATCAGTCCATCACCCTTAAAGTTTTGAGGTGGTCAGTCCCTCAGTCTGGAGAAGAGCATTGTTTCGGGACACGGAACAATGCTCTTCTCCAGACTGAGGGACTGACCACCTCAAAACTTTAAGGGTGATGGACTGATTACATCATCTCCAAGTATCTTCTGCTTCTATCAACTTTTCTGTACTCGACTGAAGAAGCCTACTGTGTAGGCGAAACGTTTCGAAATAAAGATACCTAACTGTTGCATATGTGTCTTACCTGAAAGAATGATGTTGAATGTGTTTTCTTTTTTGAGTCGCCTTGATGTGGTGAGAGAGTCGTTGGGATAAAGATAAAAGATGTAGGCATGGAAATTTAAAAAATTTCACTTATGTCTGTATATTAATTTGAAGTTTTATGTATTTTTTTATTTGTAATTCATTTGTTTTCTTTATTTAGATTTTTGACTTGTTTATTTTTGTGTACAGTTAAAATGTAGAGAGAATTGTAGATTGTTTTTCTTTTACATACAGATTGGTTTAATAATCACTTAAATGTTCTAATTTAATGACCAAAGTGGCAATTTTATTATTAATACATTTGCTCAACACACGTTATCAATGTATTTAAAAATTAATACATTGTGACACAATGCTAAACTTTACAATTATTCTTCCATATTTTGTTTCCAGGTTATCCAGTCAGCTCGTGGTCTGAGCGGCCGTCGGACACGCCATTGCGCACGATCAAAATGTTATTTCCCAAACCCCATGTAGAGTATAAGGCACAACTAAACTCAGTCACTTCTCAAATTGACAATGCTCATGGTTCTGAACTTCACAAGTATCTTACTAAAGTTCTCAAAGTAAGTAATTTTATTAGTATTAAATTAGGTAATTATCATGGGTAAGCCTAATATTTTCTGTTGGCATGGGCATCGATCATGCACCCTAAATGGGGGCTCAAGAGACAAAGAAGCTATAGCTTTAGAAATACTGTAGAGCATAATCCCGGGCATTTTTATCAGTGTGGCATTTATGTTCAGAACTGCAGTTAGCATGACTAAGTTTTTTATCTGTTTTTAATAGAGCAGTTTTTGCAGTGGCATTTTTGCTAAGGTGGAACACCGTAAGCGTGCTTGTAAATTCTACCAATTTTTTGGCAGCTTCGTTTTGGTCCTTGGAAAAAAATGGGAACTGTTAGAGAAAATATTTAAAGTTTGAATAAAATTTATGTCCTTAATTACAGATAAACAAGGCGGCTTTAGGAAAGGTACGGGGTTTTATAGACCAAGTGTTTACAGTGAAACATGTAGGTGAACAGTATTTAGATAAGGATAAGAGGTTTTTGTGGCTTTTTATGGTTTTGGGAAAAAAGGCATTTGACAGGGTGGATAGGGGGCAATGTGGCAGATGTTGCAGATGTATGGAATAGGAGGTAGGTTACTAAAAGCATTTAAAGAGTTTTTATGGGATAGTGAGACTCAGGTTAGAGTTTTGTAGGAGAGAGGAGATTATTTCCCAGTAAAAGTAGGCCTTAGACAAGGATGTGTGATGTCACCATGGTGGTTCAGTATATTTATAGGTGGGGTTGTAAGAGGAGAAAAATGCTCGGGTGTTGGCAAGGGTGTGGGGTTAAAAGATAAAGAAGCTAACACAAAGTGGGAGTCTTCACAGTTGCACTTTGCTGATGACACTGTGCTTTTGGAAGATTCTGAAGAGAAATTGCAGAGGTTGGCAGATGAGTTTAGTAGGGTATGTAAAAGAAGAAAATCAAAAGTGAATATAGGAAAGAGTAAGGTGATGAGGATAAAAACAATTAGGTGACAAAAGATTGGATATCAGATTGGAGGGAGAGTATGGAGGAGGTGAATGTATTCAGATAATTGGGAGTGGATGTGTCAGCAGATGGGTCTATGAAAGATGAGGTAAATCATAGTATTGATGAGGGAAAAAAAGATGAGTGGTGCACTTAGGAGAATCTGTGGAGACAGAACTTTGTCCATGGAAGCAAAGAGGGAAATGTATGAAAGTATAGTTAACCAACACTCTTATATGGGTGTGAAACATGGGTGGTGAATGTTGCAACAAGGAGAAGGCTGAAGGCAGTGGGAATATCATGTCTGTGAGCAATGCATGGTGTAAATATAATGCAGAGAATTCGTAGTTTGGAAATTAGGAGGAGGTGCCAGATTACTGAAACTATTATCCAGAGGGCTGAGGAGGGGTTGTTGAGGTGGTTTGGGCATGTAGAGAGGATGGAAAAAATAGAAAGACTTTGAGAGTGTATAAATCTGTAGTGGAGGGAAGGCGGGGTAGAGGTCGGCCTAGGAATGGTTGGGGGGGGGGGGGTAAAGGAGGTTTTGTGTGCGAGGGGCTTGGACTTCCAGCAAGCATGTGTGTGTGTGTGTGTGTGTTAGATAGGAGCGAATGGAGACAAATGGTTTTTAGGACTTGACATGCTGTTGGAGTGTGAGCAAGGTAACATTTATGAAGAGATTCAGGGAAACTGGCAGGCCAGACTTGAGTCCTGGAGATGGGAAGTACAGTGTCTGCACTCTGAAGGAGGGGTGTTAATGTTGCAGTTTTATAACTGCAGTGTAAGCAATGATGGAGTAAATGATGAAAGTTATTCTTTTTCAGGCCACCCTACCATGGTGGGAGACAGCCGATGTGTTAATAAAATAAAATAAAAAAATTACAAGTTTATACAATATGTAACCTGTTGTACGTGTGTGTGCATGTGGTTTCAGAGAGTTTATTCTTAGCTCTTTGCCCTGCCACTCCACTTACTGCTTGCCAGATTCACACTCCTAGCCTCATGAGCCCTATCATACCTCCTTTTAAAATGTATGGAGTCTGCCTCCACCACCTTTTTATCAAGGTAATTTCACTTCCTAGCCACCCTGAGACTGAAGAAATACTTCATGACTTTCTAGTAACTCGTCTGTAAAGTCCAGCTTTACCTCTACTACCTGTTTCCTTCCTCTCAAGCAGCAGTACCTGTCTGCCCCCATCAGTTCCTCTGGAGTATTTTGTATGTTATATCTCCCTTGGTGCTTCTGTTGTTACATTAAATTCCTTTAGCCTTTCCCTGTAGCTCATACCCCTTAGCTCTGGGATTAGTCTTGTTGTATGCTTCTGCACTCTCTCCAGTTTCTTAACTTGATTCCTCAGATGTGGGTTCCATTCTGGTGCTGTGTACTCTAAGATGGTCTTCACAAATGTTGCATAAAGTACCCAGAATATATCGGTTGAGATTTCTGAAGGACACTCATATTTACCAGGCAAGCATTGGTTGCAGAAGATATTCGGTTGATGTGGCCTTTTGGCGGGTGTGGTAGGCACTAGGCTTTCTCCATGTCCCTTTTCTTCGATTGAGGTCAGCAGCCTCTTTCCCAAGTCTGTATTCTGTGTCCAGTCTTCTTGCTCCTTCCCGTAACTTCATAACATTGCATTTGCTGGAATTGAATTCAAGCAACCATTTACCTTACCAACCCTATGTTTGCCCCGATATATTTGCAGCCTTTCCCTGTGCTCATATGTCTGTATTCTCATTAGTTTTACATCATCAGCAAATAGATCTGACGCAATTCTGTCTGGTATGTTTTTCACATAAACTAGAAACAACAATGATTCTAGTACCAATCCTTGTGGCACACCCCTTGATACTCTTCCCCATTCTGGCATCTCCTCCTGGACAATCACTCTTTCCTTCCTTCCTCTAAGGTACTCCTTGATCCACCAGAGTATGTCCCCAGTTATTCCTGCCTACTTCTTGAAGTATTTGCCTCAGTCTCTTGTGAGGTACAGTATCAAATGCTTTCTTGCAGTCTTCCCAACTATCCTTTCTTACTTCCGATAACTTTTGTGTGTACGTGCATGTTTGTATTTGTTTTGTTTGTGTATTTCTTGTGTGTGTGTTTGAATATTATGTTTTTTGTGTGTGGAGTGAATGATGGTGAAAGTGTTTCTTTCTCAGGTCACCCAGCCTTGGTGATTTGTGGGAGACTGCCATTGTGTAAAAAAAAAAAAAAATTGTGTTGGTATATGTTAGCATACTGAAAGTCTTGATTTTGTGGGGAAATATGATGGATGTTCAGCAGCATATGGTGATGAGCAGTTAGTTGACAGATTGTGCATGTTCATCTTAGCTCTAACATGCATTCTATCACTCACTATTTATATGCATTCTCATGTAATCATGTGTTAAGCAAGGCTTAGATGTAAAATATTGGTAATCATAAATTCTCTAAAACAAAATAACATGTAATTTGACATATATTCTTGGTGTCAGTAGACAAACCTACTTAACACTTTCACTCTCATAAATGTGCTTTACCATAAATCACCATATACAAATACTTATGGCCATAAATGTTGTCGTAATTTTGCCAAAAAATTTCAAAAACCACTATTTGCAACTTGATAAAATAAGCATCTGATTAGTGGCCTGTGGTGGCCATGGCAGTTATCGCTCTAGCAGCTGCTACCACTGTGGCCATGAAAATATATTAGCTGTGCTGTTTTCTTGAGAAACAAAAGAGAAAAGGAAATTTTTGTAGCTAAGGGAAGTGTATATCAGTGCAAAGAATTATGCAGGCAGACAGCTGGTGATGAACATGTCCTGCAATTGTAAAGTAATGGTGAAGCTCAACCTTCTCCATGTTCCTGCTTTCTCCACATGCCTCAATTTTCTCCATCTTTATCCTCCCATCATGTGCTGAATTTAAGTTGTAAAAGTTTGGGGGTTTATAGTTTCTACAATTTAAAAGTGGAGGGGGAGGAAGAGGATTGGCAAGTTAATGCTGAATTGTGGCACCTGTCCCTTTTCTGAAGAAGGATCTAAAAGTATGACTGATGTGAATTTTTTGGGTTACTCTGTGTTAGAGGGGGGAAATGGTGCGTTCTTTAATATAAATCGTAAAAGTGTACTGAATGTGGTTTTGGGTTTTATGATACATAAACCTCCCATGCACGTGGAGCAAAGTGGGACATCTCTTGTATCCCACAGATCGATTTCCCTTGTCTGCAGTAAACATTACTTCTCTTCCTGGTGTATTGAAAGGTGTTGGTAAGAATCTTCTTCAGACACTGAGGCTACTGCATGCCTTGCAACATTTATACAATTATACTGTAAATGGTTGTTGAAGGCGATTTCTTTTTCATTAGATATGTACATAATTATTTGGCTGAATGTGGATTTTAAGTAGCAGGTTCTTGAGCCTTATTCATATGTGAAAAGCTGCCACCGGAGGTAATTTATTCAAGAAATTGATTAGTGTTTAGATAAACAAGTATTGAAAGTATAATTATTTATTATATATTATCTTCATCAGTCAGAAGATTTTGCCACCTCATCCTGATCAACTCTTGCCCACTTCTAATATATTTTTGTCTTTGTATTACTTACTTGTCCACTTTTTGTGCCTAGATTAAGTCATCTGCTTGGGACCTCAGCACTTCACTCTTCAACAATTTCACCTGTTACTGGTTGAGCAGAAAGTATCTGCCTGACTACTTTTTTGGTAGATACTGTAACTAGTGAAAATCCTTTATTAGATTCAGTAATTTTTTATAGTCTTACATATGATATGAATTGTCATAGGGTGCAGACAGAGTTATCTTGAATATTCCTTTTGAATGTCTATTTCATGTGATTGAAATTTATTTTCTGTGTATTATATTTGAATACCAGAATGAGAGGCTGTTTATATAGAGTGGGTTGATGCTGGATAATTGTGCTTCAGTATGAAGTTATCCGATGTGGGGAGTAGTGCTATCCACTCATGTAAAGTAATTCTGTAGATTACTAAATGACATTGATAGTTTTGACATGTTTGATGAACTTGATTTTTTCTTTCATAACTACAATGCATGCTGTTCCCTTTATAGGATGACGTAAGTAGAATATTTTAAGAAATTTTTTTTTTCAAAAACTTCCCCAAACTATTTTTAATGTTTGTTCCCCAGTATTTTCCTGCACACCCTAAATATCCCCAAAAAAAGATTTTCCTTTAGTATGGTAAATTATAGGAAGTGCATGTTATAAATCAACTAGCTAAATATTTTATATATTGTCATATCTTTCAGAAAGTCATTCATTGTGTTACCATTAAACAGTATTTTAAAAAATAATGCTGTGGTTAGTTAAAATTCTTCAACAGTGGGTTCTAAGAGCACTAGTCTCTTAGGTAGCTGTTTTGTTTTTGACTAGCATCACTCGTGTAAATGTGTTTTAAGCACCGTCCTTGAATATGCTGTAATTGGTAAATTTTTGCCTAGACAGCAAGAGAATGGGTCTTTGAGGAGAATGTGTCTAGTATAAAGAAAAAATCCTGCCCCACATGGTTCATAATGTAAAAAGCAAACCTCTAAATGTGTGTTTGGTTTAAAAAGAGTGACTTTTAGGTGGTGTGTGTGTGTGTTCTTGAATTGTTTTATTGGCTGTTTCCTAGTATCAGTTTATAGAATGGACATATTACTAAAATAGAGGCAATTTTGGTTGGTCTCAGGCCTGGAAGTAGCTTGATATGATGCTCAAAGTAGTGGAAATACTTGATTTTAAAAATTTTCCTAAGAAGGGTAAAGGCCCTCCCTTCCAAAGGACACCTCCCCTCCCCCCCCGTTTGTTTTACAGGCTTTTACTATAAAAAACAAAAAGGCACAATACCGTGACTGGAACGATACACAAATAATCCACACATAAAGAGAGAAGCTTACGACGACGTTTCGGTCCGACTTGGACCATTGACAAGTCACGTCGTCGTAAGCTTCTCTCTTTTATGTGCGGGTTATTTGTGTAGGCTTTTACTATTTCCGTTACAATTATTGGAACATTGTAATATGACCAATCATTCCTGATTATATTTTATTATCAAGAAATAGGATTAAACTTCAATTTTTTTGTGATGATAATAGATTCAAAATGAAGGGCAATGTAATATAGGAGAGGCCTAATGACATGATTACTGAACAGAGGATAGATCATTTTAGTTGCTGAAATACATATGTTTTATTTTGGATTTTTATTTTAAATTATAAATTTGTTGAATTTTGTGTAAAACTGGCTAAATTGCATAAAATTTTGTATTTTTGGTGTTACCTCCAGAAAAAGATTCTCAACCATTTCAGAAGATTTTTATTTTAAATCGCAACTGTCAACACTGGAAGGTCCTGACAGTGAAAGGGTAGACTACTATATTTTGCTTTTAAACTTATGTTGAATGTAACATATGTGGAAAATGGACATGAATGCATTCACTTTGGACACCTTTATTAAAAATTTTGCTCCAGGGACCTGAGTCACTTCAAATACATGTATTGGAAGTGATCAGGGTCCCAAGACCAAAATGCTTTCAATAAAGATGCTCTTAAGTGAATACATTGGTGTCCATTTTAACTTATTTTTGACAGCAGTTATTTGCCATCTCATAAGTATCAAAAGCATCTGGATCTTTGAAAGATTAAGTGAATGTTCAGGCAGTAAGTAGTTTTAAAAGATTTAAACATGGATGTATGCACCTAACCTGTCCTTGGGGCAATGTTATCTTAAATTTATGAATATTATAATTTTTTTGGTGTTTGGTTTTGGGTGTGTTGACAAGTCACATGCATTTACATGTAAAGAAGAAATGTCTGATATATACTTGTGTACTTTTTCTCTCTTCTGGCATCTAGTGTACTCACGGATTTGTGGTTGCGAGGGTTTATTCTGAAACCCTGGCCATACCCATTAATTTGCCACTCTTCAGCATCATTCCCTTGTAGCCTATTGGACCCTATTGCAATGATTTTAAAACTACATATGGAGCCTGCCTCCACTACTTTCACACCAAGATCATTCCATTTCCTGTCCTCGAAGAACT
>NW_026509656.1:0-13172 GCF_026875155.1 Cherax quadricarinatus | reverse complement strand
TATTTTTTGTTTTAAACAACCCAGTGAGTATAAAAAATTGGATAATATTTACATGCAAATACATACAGCTATTGCAAAAAAAAAATTTCACCTCAAAGCTTTAAGCATTTTGTAACAAGATAAAATACTTAATATAAAAGTACTGTATCTACAAAAAAGTTTAACTTGAAGATAATTTAACAAAGTTTTTGACTAAAATTTATAATAACAAACTTTTAAAAATATTTATAAAACAGGGGGTACCTTGACTTACAATTTTTAATTTTATTCCGTGACCGAGCCGTAATCAATTTGCTGATACAACCAATTTCCTCACGAAATTAACGAAATGCCTTTAACCCTTTCCAGCCCCCAAAAAAACCACCCCATTTTTTTTGTTAGGTTTTTAAATAAAAAAAAAATCTTTTTATAAATAAAAGACGGGGACCCCCCGGTTTCACGGTTTTTTTTATCGACCACTTGGTGAGGCCCCCTTTTATCACCTTAATTCGTGATGGTCATCGGGGACCGTCCGTCTCCCAGCGGGGCTGCTTGGCGTAAGTTTGGTGGTTTTCAGTGGCTGGGGGAAAGCTTTCTGCTCATCATCCAAACATTTCGCTTATTTCCCATGTATTTTTGTGATTTTTTGCGTGCAAAATGTGAAATAATAACCCTGGTCCAGAAAGTTCCTGTGGAAAAAATGAGAAACACCCTGGAATTTAACATGAAGTGATAAAATTTTTAGAGTGGGAGGGGGGTGGGGGGAACTTGCCAGGATGTACAGAGGAATAAATAACAAATTAATCCTCCCGGAAAAAAAGAAAGAAAAAAAGGATGCTAATGTTGCAAAAGGGGTAACTTTTCTAACTAAAAAAGGGGAACAATAAAGGGAAAGTTTTTATATTGTGGATTTTGGAAAAAAAATTTTGGGAGACAGTGTTTTGGGGTCAATTAATTGAAAGGCAAAAAATTGCATAGGATCTTGCAAAAGAAAAAAGCCTGGAGCAAGTGCTGCAGTTTGGAATTTAGGGGCCCCCAAAGGATGGGTTTATAATTTAAAAAGGAATTTTCATACCAGGTTGAAGGATGGTTAGCCCGCAAGTTCTGACAAATTGCGAAATGAAAAAAATTTTGCAGGAACCAGGTACATAAGGGGTGAAGGATTTAAAACCCAACAATTTTCAATTGTGACAAAAACAGCCGTTTTTGGAAAAATGCCCAAAAAGGGCCTACATTACCCGGGGAAAAGGGACTGCCAGGGCAAACCTATGAAAGACAGGCTTACTCTTTTGTTGTTTTTTGTAATGAAATGGGGGTTTCAAAGTGAAGCCCCTTTCCCGGTATCACCAAAAATCCCAAGTGCCAAGAAAAAAGTCAAGAAGAATAATTTGTGTGAGTGGGAAAACTAAACATAAGGCAGGGGGCCCCAAGCAAATTTTCAAAGAGTGGGGTTAATGATGTGTTTGGCCCAAGTGTGAAAAAATACCTCCTGAAAAGAAAAATTTCCACCAAAGGGCCCCCTGGTACTGGCAATGCTCCTGCACATCCTCCAAACTTGGAGGATGAAGTTCATGCCTCCTAACACCACCACTCTCCTCCAGCCCATGGACCAGCAAGTCATTTCTAACTTCAAAAAACACTATACAAAAGCAGTGTTTCAAAAGTGCTTTGAAGTGACCTTGGACACTCAGTTGACCCTAAGAGAGTTCTGGAGGAATCACTTCCAGGACTTGGAACTCTGCTTGAAGAAAACAGTGGCCAGATTGTGTCCAAGAGAGGGATTTTGAGGGGTTTGAGGCTGACCCTGACCCTGCCGACCCTGTGGACTCTACTGTGGCACTGGGGAAGTTCCTGGAGTTGGAGGCGAGTGGCGAGGCTGTGGAAGAGTTGGAGGAGGACCACAAGGAAGAGCTAACCACTGAAGAGCTGCAAGAGCTTCAACTTGAACAGCAACAGACTGCAGCTGAGGAACTTGCTTAAGAGGAAGAGGAAGAGGGAGTGAGGGAGGTGCCTTCTTCATTGATTAAGAACATTTGTGCAAAGTGGAATGATGTGCAAAGTTTTGTCAAGTACCACCACCCTGACAAAGCTGAAACAAGCCATATCTGTAACATGTTTAGTGACAAAACCCTGTCCCACTTCAGGGAAATCTTAGAGAGATGCCAGAAAGAGAGCACTCTGGAGAGTTATTTTGTGAGACAGGGGTCTAGTGACTCTCAAGCTGATCCTAGTGGCAGTAAAAGACAAAGAAGGGAAGTAACCCTAGAGAAGGCTTTGTTACTTAAAGTCTTTATGGAGGGGGATTCCCCTTCCAAACACTAACTCCTCCCTCTTTCCTCCTCCTCCCTATCTTCCAAAAGCCAGCATTAGCCTTCAGTAAATTTATGTAATATTTATACAATTGAAAGTTTTAGAGGTACCACGGAATGTGGATTGGGGATGAGAAAAGGAGGTTTAGAGGGGTAGGGGTGTGTAGATCAAGTGTTTTACATTAAAGCATATTGTGAACAGTATTTAGAAAAAGGTAGGAAGTTTTTATTGCTTTTGTATTTAAAAAAGGGCTATGGGGAAAACAAAAAGATTGGGTGAAAAAGATTGGATATCGATTGGAGGGGAGAGTTGGGGGAGGTGAATGATTCAGTATTTGGGAGGGCGTGTAGCGGGGGGGTCTATGAAAGATGAGGTGAATCATAAAAATGATGAGGGAAAAGAGTGAGTGGTGCATTTTAGGATCTGTGGGAAAAAGAACTTTTCCTTGGAGGAAAAGGGGGGAATGATGAGAGTTAGTTTTACCAACCTTTTAAGGGGTGTAAAGATGGGGATGAATGTTGCAGCGGGGAGAAGGCGGGGAGGCAGTGGAGTGTCATGTCTGGGGCAATGTTGGTGTGAAATAATGCAGAAAATTTTCGTATTTGGAAGTTGGGAGGGGGTGGGGATTCCCAAAAAAATTTTGAGGGGTGGGGAAAGGGTTATTGGGTGGTTCGGACATGTAGAAGAATGGGCGAACAGAATATTTCAAGAGTGTTCAGTCTGTAGGGGAAAGGGAAGGCGGGGTAGGGGGGCCCTAGGAAAGGTTTTGGGAGGGGGGGGTAAAGGGGGTTTTGTGTCGAGGGGCTTGGACTTCCGCGGTAGCATGAGCGTGTTTGATGGAGTGAATGGAGAAAAATGGTTTTTAATATTTATGCTGTTGGGTGTGACAAAGTAACATTTTTGAAGGGGTTCGGGGAAACCGGCGGGCCCCGGGATTTGAGTCCTGGAGAGGGGAAGTACAGTCTGCACTCGAAAGGGGTGTTAATGTTGCAGTTTTAAAAATGTAGGTAAAACACCCTTCTGGCAAGACAGTGATGAGTAATGATGGTGAAGTTTTTCTTTTTTTGGGGGCCACCCTGCCTTGGTGGGGAACGGCCAGTGTGATAATAAAAAAAAAAAAATAAAAAATGATAGAGTAATAGGGGCAATGTGGCAAAAATGTTGCAATATATGGAAAAGGTGGGAAGTTATTAAATGCTGTAAAGAGTTTTTTAGGAAGTGAGGCTAGGTTAGGGGTGTGTAGAAGAAGGGAGACTATTCCCGGGAAAAATAGGTCTTAGACAGGGGTTGTAATGTCACATGGTTGTTTAATATATTTAAATGGGGGGTTTTAAAGGGAAAAGCTAGGGTGTTTGGGAGAGGGGTGGGTTTAAAAATTTTGGGGAATCAAATTCAAAAAGGGAAATTTACCAGTTACTTTTTTTGATGATAATGTGCTTTTGGGGGATTCTAAGAAAAATTGCAAAAGGTTAGTGGGTGAGTTGGGGGAAAGTGTGTTAAGGTAAAAAGGGGTTGAAAATGAACATAGAAAAGGTAAGGTGATGAGGGTATCAAATGATTTAGATAAAGAAAAATTGGATATCAAATTGGGGAGGAGGAGTATGGAAGAAGTGAATGTTTCAGATACTTGGAGTTGACATGTCGGCGGATGGATTTATGAAGATGAGGTTAATCATAGAATTGATGAGGGAAAAAAGTGAGTAGTGCGTTGAGGATATGTGGAGTCAAAAAACGTTATCTATGGAGGCAAAGAAGGGAATGTATGAAAGTATAGTAGTACCAACACTCTTATATGGGTGTGAAGTTTGGGGTGGTAAATGCAGCAGCGAGGGACGGTTGGAGGCAGTGGAGATGTCCTGTTTAAGGGCAATGTGTGGTGTAAATATTATGCAGAAAATTCGAAGTGTGGAAATTAGGAAAAGTTGTGGAGTTAATAAAAGTATTAGTCAGAGGGCAGAAGAGGGGTTGTTGAGGTGGTTTGGTCATTTAGAGAGAATGGATCAAAGTAGAATGACATGGAAAGCATATAAATCTATAGGGGAAGGAAGGTGGGGTAGGGGTCGTCCTCTAAAGGGTTGGAGAGAGGGGGTAAAGGAGGTTTTGTGGGCAAGGGGCTTGGACTTCCAGCAAGCGTGCGTGAGCGTGTTAGATAGGAGTGAATGGAAACGAATGGTACTTGGGACCTGACGATCTGTTGGAGTGTGAGCAGGGTAATATTTAGTGAAGGGATTCAGACAAACCGGTTATTTTTTATATAGCCAGACTTGAGTCCTGGAAATGGGAAGTACAATGCCTGCACTTTAAAGGAGGGGTTTGGGATATTGACAGTTTGGAGGGATATGTTGTGTATCTTTATATGTGTACGCTTCTAAACTGTTGTATTCTGAGCACCTCTGCAAAAACAGTGATAATGTGTGAGTGTGGTGAAAGTGTTGAATGATGATGAAAGTATTTTCTTTTTGGGGATTTTCTTTCTTTTTTGGGTCACCCTGCCTTGGTGGGAGATGGCCGACTTGTTGAAAAAAAAAAAAAAATCCTTTTTTTTTTGTGAATATTTTTCTCTCGAACGTTTTTTATTTTTATTTTTTCAACAAGTCGGCCGTCTCCCACAGAGGCAGGGTGACCCAAAAAGAAAGAAAATCCCCAAAAAGAAAATACGTACTTTCATCATCATTCAACACTTTCACCTCACTCACACAATCACTGTTTTTGCAGAGGTACTCAGAACACAACAGTTTAGAAGCATATACACATATAAAGATACACAACATATCCCTCCAAACTGCTAATATCCCGAACCCCTCCTTTAGAGTGCAGGCATTGTACTTCCCATTTCCAGGACTCAAGTCTGGCTATATAAAAAATAACCGGTTTGTCTGAATCCCTTCACTAAATATTACCCTGCTCGCACTCCAACAGATCGTCAGGTCCCAAATACCATTCGTCTCCATTCACTCCTATCGAACATGCTCATGCACGCCTGCTGGAAGTCCAAGCCCCTCACCCACAAATCCTCCCTTACCCCTTCCCCCCAACCTTTTCGAGGACGACCCCTACCCTGCCTTCCTTCTCCTACAGATTTAAATGCATTTACATTAATTCTTATGGGAAATATTATTTCGGTTTTAAGCCATATCGGTTTTTGGCAAACCTTCTGGAACGGATTACGGCCAATAACCGAGGGTCCACTGTATTGTATACTCCACCCACCACCTTCACTACTCCACCCACCATTATCACTACTACACCCACCACCATCTTTACTCTACCCACCACCTTCACTACTCCACCCACCACCTTCACTACTCCACCCACCACCATCTCTAATACACCCACCACCCTCACTACTCCACCCACCACCCTGACTACTACACCCATCACTATCACTACTCCACCCACCACTATCAGTACTCCCCCCATCACTATCAGTCCTCCACCCACCACTACTCTCCACCCACCACTATCAGTACTCCACCCATCACTATCAGTCCTCCACCCACCACCACCACTACTCCACCCACCACTATCAGTACTCCACCCATCACTATCAGTCCTCCACCCACCACCACTACTCACCCACCACTATCAGTACTCCACCCACCACCTTCACTACTCCACCCCACCACCATCTCTAATACACCCACCACCCTCACTACTCCACCCACCACCATGACTACTACACCCATCACTATCACTACTCCACCCACCACTATCACTACTCCACCCACCACTATCAGTACTCCACCCATCACTATCAGTCCTCCACCCACCACCACTACTCCACCCACCACCATCACTACTCCACCCACCACCACCACCACTCCACCCACCACTATCAGTACTACACCCACCACTATCAGTACTACACCCACCACCATCACTACTCCACCCACCACCATCAATACGACACCAACCACCATGACTATTCCACCCACCACTATCATTACTCCACCCATCTTAATGTTTCTGAAAAAACTAAGTGTTGAAATGGAGGTTACCTCTTCCCCGGATTTATACGAGAACCAAACAAGGGACGAGGTGCCTCACTACAATCTGGGACTGGTGTGGGTGTATTATCCTTCCAGTTATGTCTTTGAAGATATTACGATAAACTTTATAAATAATAGGCTATGTTAGTCTAGGCGATTTTCATAATCATACTCCAGTTATATCACAATAAGGGATCATTTCTGATAATATAATTTAATTAATAAGGAGATCAAAAAACTTAGTAAAATATATTTTTAATATGCAACGTAGATAACGTTATTGACTTAAGGTATTTTAATTGTACCTTTTTCTTAGTTATTATATATAAACACAAATTTTATACGCATTTTATAAATTACTATGATCCTCATTCTAGCTGAATGGGCCTTTAATATAAATGTGATCAATCAAGTTACAGCATCGCTAATTTCCGAGATGATTAGGGTGTTGACTAGAATACTTGAAATCTTCTATGCAATGAAAGTTTCACAAAATCTCTCAAATTCTGGAGCCTTTAGAGAATAAGGCTCTAGACCAACAGCTTCTCAATTTAAGTTAAAATGAGTAAGCAATGAAGACCTTCTCTATACCCAGAGAGATGCTGTACTGACTACTCTACTCCACTCACCTCTGACGTAAGCTTGCGTCAGGCAGGTAGTAACCAGAGGTGAGGTCATACAAACATTAAATGGTTGTTACCACTGGTCATTGATCCATCCAATATAGAGGGGGTAAAGGAGGTTTTGTGGGCAAGGGGCTTGGACTTCCAGCAAGCGTGCGTGAGCGTGTTAGATAGGAGTGAATGGAGACGAATGGTACTTGGGACCTGACGATCTGTTGGAGTGTGAGCAGGGTAATATTTAGTGAAGGGATTCAGGGAAACCGGTTATTTTCATATAGTCGGACTTGAGTCCTGGAAATGGGAAGTACAATACCTGCACTTTAAAGGAGGGGTTTGGGATATTGGCAGTTTGGAGGGATATGTTGTGTATCTTTATATGTGTATGCTTCTAAACTGTTGTATTCTGAGCACCTCTGCAAAAACAGTGATAATGTGCGAGTGTGGTGAAAGTGTTGAATGATGATGAAAGTATTTTCTTTTTGGGGATTTTCTTTCTTTTTTCGGTCACCCTGCCTCGGTGGGAGACGGCCGACTTGTTGAAAAAAAAAAATATATATATATATATTTTTTTTCAACAAGTCGGCCGTCTCCCATGAGAAAGATGAAAATGAATATGTAATATTATAAAGCTGATTAACATCGTTTTAGCTATTAATGATTATAATCATAATAATTAGATAGATAACAAAAAAGGCACAATACCGTGACTGGAACGATACACAAATAACCTGCACATAAAAGAGAGAAGCTTACGACGACGTTTCGGTCTGACTTGGACCGTGCGGGTAATTTGTGTAATTAGATAGATGAACAAAAATGCAAGACATATATAGAGAAACCGCATCTGGGCGTAACAGAAGAGCATGTGGGATGGGACAAAGTACCTGACATTCCTCTGAGTACAAAGTTGGATTTGATTGCAGATACGCCACCAACTAGTGGCGGCATATCTGAAGCTCACTCGTAACTTGGATTTTGGCTTGCAACTCAAAGCAAAAAAATTGAATGAGCGACAGCTTGTAACTCGGAAAACTTGTAAGTTGGGGCACTTATAATTCAAGGTACCACTGTATGTAGTTATCTTATTTTAGGTATATTTTTCCAAAACAAAAATATTAAATAAACAAAAATGACTGGTGATAATTGCCCCACTTTGACAACTGCCAAAATAGTTATGTGAAATATATTAGATATACATACTGTCAAACCAAAAGCAGTGATTTGCTTCATACCTTAAACTCTTCACTGTCTTTTTCCAAGAGTTTGATGCGACATCCCAGCAGTGCATATTGCTCTTGTGGATCCAAATCCTCTGCCTCTGGATCCTATGAAAGACAATATTGAAATTTTTACATTTGAAACCTTGCTCTAAGCACATTGTAACAATACCCCAAATTTTTGCACTGTTACTGTGTTTTAAATTTAGTGTACCAACATCTTCCTTCATCTACTGTTTACATGTCAAAAAATAAATGTAGAACTACATGAAAGTAAAGCACATTGTTGATACATTTTTTTTTTTTAACATCAGTCATCTCCCACCAAAGCAGGGCAATTAAAAAAAGTACACATTTACCATCATTCATTCATTAATTCTCTTGCCAAAAGTGCACAGACATCACAATTCATATACCCTCCAAACAGCAACATCCTCACCCACCTTCAGAGTGCAACCAATGTATTTCCTACCTCCAGGACTCAAGTTTGGCTAATTGGTTCCCTAAATCCTTTTATAAATGTGACCTTGTTCACATACCAACAGTTACATGAAGCCATGAAAACCAATTATCTCCACTCTCTGATCTAACACATTCACACAAACCTGCTGGATGATCAAGCCCCTATCACCCAAAACTTCCTTAACCCACTCCCTTCCCTTTACCCCATAGTAACCCACAGTTGTTGTTATGGTTTGCAGGGTCTCAATTATCTTAACTAACTTAATTCAGTTAATTTCCGTGCATTTTCTTATGTCTGTTGTGTTGTGTGTCTTTTTATACACTTGAAGTAAGTACTTAGTGTTTTCCTTTGTTGTGTGTGCAACATATGAGCAGTATAGAACTTGTGTTTACACTTCAGAATCACCTAGTGTTCTCAGTATTCCAGTGAATTAATTCAGTAATTTATTTAGTTATATTCTGCATCACAACTCAGTGTTGTCTCAGTTATATATATTTCTTTCATCCCAGCATTTGTGTATTCTTGTTTTGTTCCCTGTGTGTTGAACATTTTTTTTTTTTTGTGTTCATATTCTTTCATTTAGCCAGTGTCTAATTTGTCTTATTTCCACAGATAATAGTGCCATTATTTTGTGGAAGCAAGAAATTATTATCAAAGTTTTCACACATCAAGTTTCATTGCAAGAAAATTCTAGTATTGTGTTTATGTTGATGTGTTGTGTTCTGCATCACTGTAAGTGTTCAAACTTTTTTGTTCTGTGTTTTAGCACCTATTATTTTCCATGTTTCATTGAACAAATTCACTCTTAGTGCAATTTTTAAGTTCTCCTTTTAGAGTAAATTGTTCTTTTGCTTGTTAAGTGTTGTTTAAGCTGCAGTTAAGAGTTAAAGTGTTCATTCCTTGATATATTTCTTTTCTTGAGTGTGTAATATTTTCTTTAACCCTTTGACTGTTTCAGGGCCCTCTCTGAAACTGTCATTCTATGTCGCCAAATATTCGAAAAAAAAAAAATTATTTTTTCTTATGAAAATGTTAGGAATATTTTTACTAGTGTTTTAAGCCTAAAAAAAATTTTTTGCCATCAGTACTTACCTAGATATAGAGCCGCAAAGTTTGCAGAAATTGACGTGCGTACGGCAACAGCGGCGACTGCCGCCCACCCGGTATTCTTTTATTTACTCTAATTCAAAGGTTTCTTGCATTTTTCAATATTTTTCTTTTCGAGGTAACTTATGTGGCCTGTGAGACCAATGTAAGGTGTATTGTTCAAATATACACTCATTATTTACAACACAATAACAGAACAAACTTTATCACTATTAGTTTGTGTATACACTTTGTTTACACAAACAAACAATACAAAACAATGTTTATTACTATTGTTCCATAATATATATACATATGTACAGTCACTAAACCACGTTCCTAGAACTGCTGCAGCTTGTGGAACTCTTTGAAACATGGGTATATGCAGAGGGGCACTTCACACTCCTCACACACAAAACGAGTGTCTCTGCGTGTTTGTGGGCGTTTTGTGGTATGCATACATACATAACACCTCTTCTGAGCATTTTTCTTGGCAGTAGTAGGAGGCAGTTGTATGGGGTAGTGATCACCAGCCTCATACGAGTATGACGTCTGTGGGCGCTGGTCTATTGCAGGAGTTGCTCCTTGGTACTTGCAATTATTTGTCTGATTACTGACAGGCAAAATTCACCATATTTTGGTGTTTTGTTGGTCTTCAACTTGTATATGTTATAAGCATTTAGCATAGAGATATCAACAAGATGGAAAAAAAGTTTGATATACCACTTATGACTCTTGCGTACACAGTCTGCAAACCCAATCTGCATGTCACATTTGTCCACTAAGCGCATATTGAGGTTGTAGTCCATGACAGCTGCAGGCTTTAGAATGGGTTCATTGGTCTCTCTGTTGTCCCTGCCACTGGGTACCATTTCGTTTGTGTGAACTGATGTCAACAATGTGACATCACGTTTGTCATGCCACCGAAATGCCATGATGTCATTGGCAGCAAAGGCTTGCACTCACCTCTGCGGAGTGCCAGCGTCGAACCTTGGCATATGTTTGCGATTACACGCACTGTGCCACACACGCCTGTCAAGTTCACTCGCAAGAAAATCACTGAGTAAGGGGCTTGTGTACCAGTTATCAGTAAATAACATATGCCCCTTACCAAGATATGGTTCCATCATTGTTCGAACCACATCACCAGAGATACCCAATAACTTCATGGTATCTCTCAAAGTATTACTGCCAGTGTACACAATAATATCTAAAACAAGACCACTTCTGCAATCACACAGTACAAATAGCTTTATACCAAAGCGTTTCCTCTTGCTTGGTATATATTGCTTGAATGAGAGTCTCCTTTGAATAAAATCAAGGACTCATCAATAAACAAGCTTCCTGAAGGGATAAAAAAATACATGCAGCACTTTTGTTTCAGGTACATAAACACCAATTTCTTATCTTATATAACCTGTCGCTTCTGTCAGGCCTGGTTTTGTCTGAAAAGTGTAACATACGTAACAGTATCAGGAAACGATTGACACCTATAATGTCACTAAAACCTGGAGTTGAAATCAGGCGATCTGTTGTCCAGTATGTGGTGACAGTGTGCTTATACACATGTGGCATAAGCATTATTGTGGCAAAAAACAGGTACATCTCTGCCACAGTTGTCTCCTTCCACTTGTGTAGCCGTGATTTTGGTGAGAGAATTGTATTTGCCATGGTGGAATCACAGTATGTATTTGTTTCCCTGACAATGATGTCCATCAGGGTTCATCGAAAAATAACTCAAAGCAGTCCAGTTCACTGGCATTGTTCCCAAGTGGACAAGATGGCTTTATTCCACTTTGTGTTTCATCAAAGTCATGGGGACTGGGAACAAACTCGTCACCGTCCTGCCAATCCCAGATGCGGTCTGTGGGGGTCTGGATATTGTACCGTGGTTGTGGCTGTGCAGGTTGTGGTGGTGCAGGTTGTGGCAGTGTGGGGTAGGGTGAGGCTGGTTGTTCTGCTGAGTCAGCCGCGTGGCTAGTAGCGTGGCCCGGTGATGGTGCCACATGGGCCGTGCCACCCTCACTATCACCACCACTGCCTCCTCCCTCACTGTCACCATTCATACCCATCGTTACAATATCGTCATCTTCACTATCAGGTCGTGGTGTTGGGCCACGGGATGTGCTCCCAGAGTTTCTCCTTCCCCTTGGAACAACATATGAAACACTACCAGACCGCATACTACGTCGTACATACTGGCGCTTCACTGGGGAATATTCACTCTCACTGTCACTAGAACTGCTTTCAATGACCTTGAAATCACTAATCACTTATCACTATCACTGCTATCATCAGGGTGTTGTACACGACCAAATAGTTTCCTCTTTCGTCCTGGTACAGGCGAACGTGAACGTGAACAAGCCGGCACAGCACCAGAGGTCGAAGGTTGTGGGTCATCTGGTTTTCGTCACTATTTACGTTATCCTGGGCACTTTTTTCGGTAAACACTCACTTGAAAACCCTTGAATTCACTGTCAACTGACATTTTCATCGCTGTTAGAGCTATCACTTGGAACAAAAGACCTCCAATCCGCCGAGGAGTGAGGAACTTCTTACCGAGAGGCATGGTGAAAATGGACTGACAACATGCCGTTCCCACAATGCACCGCTGGGTCCCAGATTTTTTTCACAGGGTGCACACCGACCACTGAGACCCATTCTCTCCCGTGTAGGCCTACCAGGCCTTTGGCGCTCGATTTGAAGCCGCTAGAATTTGTGCGTATAAATACGTCAGAAACATTGGCTCGTAAGACGTATTTATACGTCGGAAACAGTCAAAGGGTTAATGATTGCACATTGACTCATTTTGCAATAATTCTTGTGCAAATATTGTGTTGTCTTTAAAAATTTTCTTGCAGAGATTTTATGCAGTGTTGTGCAATACTTGTTGATTAGCAATTATTTGTAATATTGCTACAGCTTATTTCAGTGCAGTTTCATATGCTCTGTTCTGTGCATAATATTTTATTCTTTGTGTGCCATTTTATTTTATTTCAGCAAATTGTGTCCCAGTTTGTTTTATTTTGCACAAGCTTTATTGAGTCCATTTTATCATTTTATTGTGTATTTCCCTATTGCACTGAGAGTAAAGACAACTCACTGTGCCATTCATTCAATTTAAAGTAAAAGTTGAGCAAATTAGATTTGAGTAAAGTACAAGTTCTCTTGATTTTCAAAGTGTTGTTTGCTCAGATAAGCATTTTCTCTGTGACTGTGAGTTCTTTGCTTTCTGTGTGACCTGTCAATTTTTAATTACTTATGCAGAAAATAGTTAAGCATTTTCTTCCCGTTTAAGTTTAGTGTGTCATTCTCTCTATTTTTTTTTTTTGCCTTATGCCCTTCAGTAAGTTCACTGAGAAGATGTCCCAGTCACTTTTGAACGTTCACTTAGTATATCATGCCAGTCAAAGTCAATATGAATCAGTCACAGTACCAACATTTCCTTACGATGAAAACAAAACTAGCCTTGAGCAAAGTGTTTGCTCTCACAGCTTTTATCTGA
>NW_026509655.1:0-14757 GCF_026875155.1 Cherax quadricarinatus | reverse complement strand
AGTTTACCGGGAGAGAGCCGGGGGTCAACGCCCCCGCAGCCCGGTCTAGACCAGGCCCCGGGTGGATCAGAGCCTGACAACTAGGCTGTTACTGCGGCTGCACGCAAACCAACGTACGAGCCACAGCCCGGTTGGTCAGGAACCGACTTTAGGTTGCTTGTCAGTGCCAGCTTGAAGACTGCCAAGGGTCTGTTGGTAATCCCCCTTATGTATGCTGGGAGGCAGTTGAACAGTCTTGGGCCCCTGACACTTATTGTATGGTCTCTTAACGTGCTAGTGACACCCCTGCTTTTCATTGGAGGGATGTTGCATCGTCTGCCAAGTCTTTTGCTTTCGTAGTGAGTGATTTTCGTGTGCAAGTTCGGTACTACTCCCTCTAGGATTTTCCAGGAGTATATAATCATGTATCTCTCCCGCCTGCATTCCAGGGAATACAGGTTTAGGAACCTCAAGCGCTCCCAGTAATTGAGGTTTTTTATCTCCGTTATGCGCGCCATGAAGGTTCTCTGTACATTTTCTAGGTCGGCAATTTCACCTGCCTTGAAAGGTGCTGTTAGTGTGCAGCAATATTCCAGCCTAAATAGAACAAGTGACCTGAAGAGTGTCATCATGGGCTTGGCCTCCCTAGTTTTGATGGTTCTTATTATCCATCCTGTCATTTTTCTAGCAGGTGCGATTGATACAATGTTATGGTCCTTGAAAGTGAGATCCTCCGACATGATCACTCCAGGTCTTTGACATTGGTGTTTCGCTCTATTTTGTGGCCAGAATTTGTTTTGTACTCTGATGAAGATTTAATTTTCTCGTGTTTGCCATATCTGAGTAATTGAAATTTCTCATCGTTAAACTTCATATTGTTTTCTGCCAGCCCACTGAAAGATTTGGTTGATGTCCGCCTGGAGCCTTGCAGTGTCTGCAATGGAGGACACTGTTATGCAGATTCGGGTTCATCTGCAAAGGAAGACACGGTGCTGTGGCTGACATCCTTGTCTATGTAAGGTATGAGGATGAGGAATAAGATGGGAGCAAGTACTGTGCCTTGTGGAACAGAGCTTTTCACCGTAGCTGCCTCGGACTTTACTCTGTTGACTACACTCTGTGTGTTCTGTTTGAGGAAATTATAGATCCATCGACCGACTTTTCCCGTTATTCCTTTAGCACGCATTTTGTGCGCTATTACGCCATGGCACACTTGTCGAGGCTTTACAAAGTCTGTAATTTAATTCTCAAATCTTTATTCTTACATCTAGACCCTTTTTCGTAGTGATCCAATAGTTGAACTGACAGAAGAGACTGTCTAAACCCATGTTTGCCCTGGGTTGTTAATATGTGGGGTGACTTGCTTCTTAGGACCCTTCAAAGATTTTATGATATGGGATTAGTGCAACAAAAAACATGGCCGATATGTCTGTAGGAATTTGCTGTTGTTTACTGCCCCCTTTGTGATGGGCTATGTCTGTTTTTTTAAGGAACTGTGGGACGACCCCCGTGTCCATGCCCCTCTCCATAGATGGTAAGCTCGTGATAGGGGCTTCTGCAGTTCTTGGAAACCGGGTTCCTTAGTATTCCTGGGCAGAGGCAGGGATGTTATACCCTGTTCGAAGTATTTGGTCAGTGTAAAACATCAGATAGGCTTGTTTAAAAATTTTTTGTCTTTCAAAAAAAAAACGTTTTGACTTCGACTCTAATTTGTGGGGTTTCTAAAACTGAGTCATACTGGGACTTGAGTGTCCTTTTTTCTTGTACTCTGTGTAGACCCCCTGTCAGTTAAAGGGGCCAAAACTAGGATCGTTGTTCTCGACTTTGATTGGCATAGGAGATTACTTTGGGTTTTTTTCGATTTCACTTATGGTTTTTAGTTTTTTTCCCGCGATTCCTGACTCCTAAAAATTTCCCTTTTGCTTAAGTTCGATGCTTTCTATTTTCTGACCATGTCCCCCTACGCATTTCAGATATATTGACCTCTTTTACCCGCTCTGTTATTCTTTCCGCGCTGAAAAAGGACCCCCTTTCCCTTTCTATTTTACATCTCTCCTCCTTTTTTTTTAGAGGAATAAGCCTTGTGATCATCAGCCCCCACCGAGTTAATCTTTCGGGCATAATTTGGGGGCGGGTTTGCTTGTTTTCTTCCCACTTTACAGTTAGGATTTGGTTTCTTGGCCACTTTATTTTTTTTTTATTGAAGTTGAATTTGGTAATGCCCCCTCGGGGCAATCTCATTTGCCATTTTGGGCTCGCGCATACATGTCAACCTCAATTATGTTTGACTGGTAAATTTTTTTTGATATGGTGACTTTTCTTTCAGTATCATTGTTGTAAGATGAGGTCTGTGTATTCCCCCAAGTAGGCCTATTATTTGGTTTAAATTGAATTTTGTGCAGAATTTAAAAGCTCGTTTGAGTGTGGTTTTCATCAAGTTTGCCTCCGGGGTGTTTTTTACTGAAACAAATTTTTGCATATACCCCCATTTTGGGGCCCTTAAGTTGAAATCCCCGGAGAAAGAGGGGGGGGTTTGAGGAGCTGGCAGTTTTCCAGACTGTGGTAAATTTTTTTTAACAGCTGCCCGGGAATTGCTGGGATTTCATCCGGAGGCTTGTAGACTACCCAATGACTAGGTTTTTGGTTTTCTCGATTTTTACTCCCAAAACTTCCACTCATCATTTAGACATTAAGCAGTTCTTTGCACACAAGTGACTGCAATTTGGGCCAAACCCCCCCCCCCCCTTTTGCTTGTTCACTCGTCGCATCTGATAGGTTGAAAAACGGGGATCCTTTTTTCGTTTCCCAATGACCCTTTTATGTGGGTCTCGGTGAAAGCCGAAAACATTGCCTTTGCCTCTGCAACAGCCCACGGATGAAAGGTATTTTGTTGTTTTTGCGGGCTTTAACCCTGTATATTTTGCAAAGAAAAATGTCATGGACGTTGGTTTTGTTGGTACGGGGGGGGGTTTTCGGCTTAGTATCTGTATTTTTGGTATTGAGTGGAGGCAATCGACTGGGCCCCCCACCCAGGAATGACTGGATTTGGTGTACATTTCTGCCTTTCCCCTGCCAGTTTTTTTTTTTTTCCCTGGCACTAAAAACCCCCCCCCTTTTGAGGGGCTGGGCTTACCCAGGTTTTTCCAGGGCCCTGGGTTTTGTATCTTTTTGCCCCCTTTAGATGGTGTCCTGGCAATTTAAAATTTATAGCATAGTCTTTCCTGCACTGAAGGGGGACACATTTCGGGGTGAAAAAGCTTAAGGAAGGGATTTTGCATTTTTTGTTGTCATATGGGCACGGCTTTTTCTAATGGTCATTTTGCACTCCCATCGTTTTCAGATTTCCCCCTGCCTGCAGATACAATGCATAGTATGTGCACAGGCTTGGTTTCCCTTTGCTTTGGGGGTTTCTGTGACTGATTCCCCCTTGGTGCATGTTTCCTTGGGTTTTTGTGACGTATTCCCCGTTGGGCTGTTTTTTCCCGTCTTATTTCCCACCCCCCTAGCACCAACAAAAGGGGCTGCCACCAGTTTTTTTTGGTAATATATCCTCACTATGTAGGGAGTCCTCTTTTTGCTATTTCCTGTGGTATTTTTTATTTGATATTTTGGTTTTATTTATCTTTGCTACACTTGATTCCCCACTACGGGTCCGTCTCCCATGAGGTCAATTTTTATGCATTCCATCCTGTGTACAATTTTCCCCACTACCTGGGCAAAATTCCAGCTTCACCATTACGTCCCCCAGGCAGACCTCCAGCTTCACCTTACTGTCCCCGGACAGCACCCCTAGCTTCACCATTACTTCACCAGGACACACTATCAGCCCCACATTTTACTACAACCCGTGATTTTCGTGTGCAAGTTCGGTACAGTCCCCTAGGATTTTCCAGGGGTATATAATCATGTACTCCCGCCGGTTCCCGGGGAAACAGGTTTAGGAACCCAAACGCTCCCATAATTTAGGTGTTTACTCCGTTTTGCCGCCAGTAAGAATATTGGGCGAAATGCATTTTGTTGATTTGGGGTTGGAATTGGAATATGAGGCTGTGTCAAAGATTAGGGAGCTCCCCCTTTTCAAGCCATTATATAAATTTAATAATGGATTACCCGGTAATCGACACAGCAATCTGAGCAGTTGTAAATAATTCCATCCTCACCAGGGGACTGGAGTTGCCCTTTGTGCGCTCAAGTTCATAATTAGTGAAAGGGAAGTGCAGTCATCTGCCTTGCTGAGCATAAAGCAAACAACTCTCCCTTGCATCATATTTGTCATTTTAATTTTTCCCGTGTGGTACTGGGAAAAGCAAGCTAATGTAGCAGCCCAAGCACTGACTAACCATTCGCCCTTTTTTAAGGGGACGAGGGTGCGCGATATGCCCGTTCCCGTTTTCCCCTTTAAATTTTATTTATGTCGCTCCATGCCCGGTTAAGTGGGGTGTGAGCATTGAGACCATTGACAAATTGTTCCCAGTCTGTTTTCCCCAGTTGTCATACCTCTCTGGGCAGCAGCAAAGGGGCTTGAAAAAGGCTCCATTCCGGGGCACGATGGTTTCTAAGGGTAGGGCCCAGCGCGACAGACTTTCAGTGTTCGAAATATAGAATAAATTGAATAGGTTTGGTTTTATAAGGTAGTTATTAAGGAAGCTAGATGGGTTTTCATTTTCCCTGTTTTCCGTGGGGGTTTTTAAAATTTTAAACTGCTCACAAAGGGCTTGTTAAAGGGCTCAAAAGAGGAACACTCAAGGAATTAACCATGTTCAGCGGTTTTTAGCCCTTTTGGTTAGCCTTCTTTTTGGGTTTTAAAAAATAAAAATAATTTCCAGTCAGCCAGTGCAACAAAGTCATCATGCTGATCAGGGAGAACATTAAAACGTTTCCGTTTTAAAGGAGGGGTCTGGGCTATTGACAGTTTGGAGTGACTTTTAAACTGTCGTATCTGAGCGCCTCTGCAAAGACAGTGATTATGATGATTAAAGTATTTTCTTTTTGGGGATTTTCTTTTTGGGTCACCCTGCCTCGGTGAGAGACGGCCGACTTGTTGAATACTTTCATCATTCAACACTTTCACCTCAATCATACATAATCACCACACACACACACACACACACACACACACACACACACACACACACACACACACACACACACACACACACACAACACACACACGAACACACACACGAACACACACACGAACACACACACACACACACACACACACACACACACACACACACACACACACACACACACACACACACACACACACACACACATATACAACAGGCCTAGTGTCAAATCGACATGTGCCTAGGTCAAAATGGTCACTAACACACACACACACACACACACACACGAACACACAACACACGAACACACACACACAACACACACACACACACACACCACACACACACACACCCCAAAACCCAAATATACAACAGGCCTAGTGTCAAATCGACATGTGCCTAGGTCAAAATGGTCACTAACACACACACACACACACACACACACACACATATATATATATATATATATATATATATATATATATATATATATATATATATATATATATATATATATATATATATATATATATATAAAATATATATATAGTCGGCGAACTAAATGTTTTTGGTAGTACTATCAGTACAAATAAACTTGATGTTGTACTCGCTACCCAAGGACACACGATGGTGTGGATGACTCTAGGCTAAGAGTCATCCACACCATGGGGGAGGGTATTATTAACTTAGGATAACCCAACAAAGCCAAGTATTGAGGCTTATTTTTATTGGGGTCATATCCAAGGATGAGACCCACAGCAGTCGACCTAGGTACCTATTTACTACAAGATGGAAATGGGCAGTAGATGTAGACTTTTGGTGAAGGACGAAAGAGTAAGAAGGAGATTTAGATTTTGCCGCCGAAGTGGCTAGTTTATTGTGCACTCCATATCCATCCTGTGCACGGTAGCGCAAGAGCATTTGGATACACAAAAGGCCTAGGAACTAGGCCCCAAAGGGTTAACAGGAGTACATATGGATTTATATCTACAGTTCACTTATCTGTTACAAGCAAATTTAGGAAATTTGCTTAGTATATCTGGTATCCTATTTTCATTAATAAGATATCTTGACATGTCATATAGGTTATTATACTGTCTATCTCTGTATTTCTCAATAAGTGGACAATTAAGCACATAGTGTTCAAGACAGTGACCATATGCCTGATCACATAATTTGCATTTAGTTTGATCATCAAATGTGTGTCTCCCAAACTGCCAAAAGCACTTGTAACCAAGCCTAAGTCTGGCCACTACAACATCAGTCAGTCTGTTCACATTGCAAGTTGCTCCATAAACATACTTATCTATGTTCATGTTATCATAGTGGGTTATAGATCTACCCAGGCTTCTAACTGCATTCCTATAACAATCATTTTCATTATTTACTCCTCTCCTAATATTATTCCTAATGCTAGACACAGATATACCAAAGTTATATTTTACATTCTCCTTCTGGGTACTCTTCTTGGCTAATATATCAACTTTATCATGAAGAAGTAATCCAATGTGTGATGGAATCCATAACAATTGTACATTAATTCCTTTGTCCCTGATTTTTGAGTATCTATACCTGGCTTCTCCAATGAACATGTTGTTGGAGTCATTATATGAGTTAAGAGCATTCAGTGATGACATAGACTCAGTAATGATGACATAGAATCAGTAATGATGACAGAGTCAAGCTCAGTGTCATAAGTTAGCTTTAGCGCCATTAGGATTGCAAACAATTCAGTTTACAGTGTAGACGCCCAGTTGTTAATTCTTATGCCGAGTTCAACAAGTTTATTATCGTTCTTAACTAAGGAGGTGGCAACATGAGCAGATGCAGCCCTACCAGAAGACTGTTTAGATCCATCAGTGTATATAACTTGTGATAACTTTTTACTACCAGCTAGGCGAGAAATTTCTTCTTGAACAGTTGCTTTAATAAGTGATTTAAGGGAGGGATTACTAGCAATGAGTTTCTTGGGAGGGACTTGCAGGTATATGATATTAAATGAACACATCTTCCATGGAGAGTAAAATGCTCTTATCTACAGTGATACAGTTCATGCAGGTTATAAAACTTAATGCAATTGCACGTTTTCGCAATCCATTTAGATCTGTGTATATTTACTTCGAGACACTTAGTAAGATAGTAAGAAGGAGCAGTCAGTAGTCAATGGTAACTTCATGTGACACCGGGATATATCCTAAAGAATGCTGCCTGCTGGAGCCTTGTCTTAGACGCTGTGATCGGTGGACCTCCAAGGGAAGGAACCGCATGTCTCTCTCTGGTAGATCTTCGTCTACTTTGATGCACCGAAAAGTGCGGAGCATGCAAATTATGGGAGATTCCTGATCTAGTTGGTCAGGTACAATGTAGCTACCCTGAGGCAGTCCACTCTTGCTCTCAGGAGACTCTAGTTCCACAGTCATGTGGTAACTGTGGACAATATCCATCGGTTCATGATGGCGAAGGATACTCGAGGTTTGAGTACCGAATGGTCTAGCTTCAGAAACCAGATGATCTTTTGATTCAAACAACGGTTTTTTGAGGTCTTCAACGTGAGCTTCAGCGTTGAGAGCAGTGCGGGTTCTGGTCTTGCATGGCAGGTACTCTACCACAGTGTCGAACACAACTATAGCGTCTTCATGGTCGTCCAGGGAAGGAGTGGAGACCTGGCCACTCTTGAGGACAGCAGATGACACCTCTATTTGTGACCCACGAGCCATTGCTTCACCTGTGAGCAATAAAAAAGTTTAGATATATTTCCTTTCAAACACAATTGTAATAAACGCTGGTCAGTAACACAAGAGAACCCACAGCCTGGTATAAAATATAGTTGTAACACAATTTATATCTTACAAATATCACAGGCACCAATAAACCCACCTAGTTTACCTAATATTGGACATTTTAAGGTACACAAGTTCAGTTATCATAGTGTAAATTACCTAGGATAACCCAAAAAATCAGACAAAGACTAATTTACATTATTGAGCTTATTGCTTAATATGTATTTTAGCATAAACTACTTTATATAGTCTTTTTAAATTATTAAAGTGCTATGTATCTTTTGTTTCCTGGAACACTGAAGTGTGGGCAACATCCACGGAAAACGCAAGACCAGTGATCAAGAAATTTTTTTTTTTAGTAATTTTGCCACCAAAGTGGCTAGTTTTAAATATAGTTTTAATTCACTTACATTTCTTGTGAAATTATAGTAAAGTTAGAAAGAAACAAATGTGTCTTTTAAGTAGAAAAAAAAGTGTAGAGAATACTAAGTATCAGATGAAATATAAGATATAATTATGCCGATTTTTTATATATATTTGCACTGGATATATGCATTGAGAGGTGTACAGGTCTGTATATAAATGTATAGGTGTATAAAATGGTTATAACTATGACCAAACATCCCAAACTTCAGTGAGAATCTAAAGTCACTAATAACAAACAGACAAATGAACAAACACTTCAATATCAACATTGGCCTACCAGATGATCAGACTGTAACTGATTTCATCAACAACATGAACAACGCACTTCTCATACCAACAATAACTAAACCAACCAGGCTGACTGAGACAAGTGCAACCATAATAGACCACATATGGGATAATCACAGACAGCGCTACTGACCACTACCCAACCCACCACTCGAATACAACAAAGTTTCATTTAGACTCCATGACGAGGCCTCAATAAGGAATTTCACAGCAGACCTAGAGACTTGACTGGCCTACAGAATTCTCCAATGCCAATGTTATTGACGATTGGACAGACATTTTTCTTAACAAAATACTTAGACTATACAACAAACATTGTCCTATAAAAACGAAACAGATCACCCCCAATGAAAAGCAGGGGTGTCACTAGCACGTTAAGAGACCATACAATAAGTGTCAGGGGCCCGAGACTGTTCAACTGCCTCCCAGCACACATAAGGGGGATTACCAACAGACCCCTGGCAGTCTTCAAGCTGGCACTGGACAAGCACCTAAAGTCAGTTCCTGATCAGCCGGGCTGTGGCTCGTACGTTGGTTTGCGTGCAGCCAGCAGCAACAGCCTGGTTGATCAGGCTCTGATCCACCAGGAGGCCTGGTCACAGACCGGGCCGCGGGGGCGTTGACCCCCGGAACTCTCTCCAGGTAAACTCCAGGTCCAGGAATAAACGGCTTGGTTGCCCATGGCTAACCAGCAGCATTCTGAAATCCATTGATAAGAAACACCGATATGAAAAGCAATATAGACAGGGCTTAATACACAAAGATATTCTTAAACAATATTCAACAGTTCTCACCAAATTAATAAAGAAAGCCAAACAACTGTACTACCTTCGGGAGTCAGCGTGACAGAGTGTCAGCGTGCCTCGTTGTGCTCCGGGTTTTCTGGTGTTTTCACGGTCGCTCTTACGTGCTAGAACTTTAATTTGTGTCATCAATCCTATACGATACATCCCTCTAGCGCCTGGAACCAATCTTGGGCGGAAAACATTATATACTGAGTCAAAAAAGGAGAATTAGTGTGCACTACCTAGCAGAGTTTACTGCCAGAGGGGAATCATAGGCCTGTGTCCCGTGTGAAAAAAATAATAATAATTGAACTTTTCGTGTCAGAGGAAAGAAAGTCTCCCTGATAACATTGAGTATACATAGTGTATAGTGTATACTAACATGGCTCCCTAGTATATTGTTGATAAGGCTAAAGTGTCCATTTGAAAACAGGTGAAATTTTGTAAATGAAGTGTAAGCCTAATAGAGGCTGGTGCCAGAAGTCGCCAGAAACTTGCCCAATGTCAGCTGTTTTTAATAATCTTCTGGCTTCTAGTTGTACTCGCATATAATCTATGATACCAAGTGAATAGCAGAATACAGTGTTTAGTACAACTAACAGTATTATAAGGTACTTAGTGAGTGGAGTGACTTTCATTAGTTTCTTTTTTCTTGATAATACCAACGGAAACTTGAATTTCCATATAACCTGTAGTTTCCAACGATCGCAATATACAACAACCAGTAGCAAATTTTACTACAGAACACGCGTCCTTCCTCCAAAATTTCACAAGTCCCAGCTCACTATAGTGATAATATAGCATTTATTGTGGGGAGAACGGAAAAAAAATAGAAAGGCGTTGATACAGCGATTGATAAAACAAGGGTTGAGGTCGACCGTTCGTCATTGTAGGAGCTGCCTAAATCACCGTTCTCTTTCCAAAAACGCAAAGTATACTTTTGTATCAATCCAAATCACATATTACCGGGTAATAATTCCAGTAGATCCTTCATGTGTTAGCCCCAAATCACCGGGGGGGGGGGGGGGGGGGGGGGGGACCATATGTTTTTAAATGAGCGACCCACTGATCAGATCAGATCGACTGGTCCGAACCCTTGACTGGTCCGAACCTTGACCTGTCCGAACCCTTGGACTGGTTTTCAACGGTTTTCGTATGGACAATAAAGCAACTGTAAACGGATGGGGTTGTGGCTGCCCTTATAAACACAAACATTAAATATATATCAGGAACGTGCACGGTAAAGCTGTCCAATATCACAAAAAACAGTTAGAAACAGAAAATACAAATAGCTAGAGCTTTCATTTAAGGAGGTATTAATAGAAATATCAAGAGGTTGCTAGTAGAATTGAGTAAATCAACATTCAAATCATTATGAAGCTGTGTGTAGCCTGTGGTCAGGTCAACAAACGGGCTTCACATGGATAAATTGTCATTTGTGTGGAAATTGTTGGTCAACGGCCCCTTGTGCAGATATCAAGAACTAGCTACAAAGGCAGTGTTAAAACAGGGAAATGTATTTGGTATGCCCAATTGAGATAAATCTGTTGACTAAAATCACAAGGGGTATTAAAAGCGGACAACATCAAAAGCTGCTTTCATATACAACCTGGAAGCTTTCACAACAGATGGGAACATAAAAAGTCTGTGCTGAATGTACTGCCCTTGATACTGGCCATGTAGTCAGAAAAACTGTAAGCTGGAGAGAAGTCCCTGTTAGTCAGTAATTTGGGGCTGATAGTGCCGTCCCTGGGAGACAGTAATGTGAAGCTGGAGGTGCTGTCCTGGGAGACAGTAATGTGAGCGGAGTGCTGTCCTGGGAGACAGTAATGGTGAAGCTGGAGGTGCTGTCCTGGGAGACAGTAATGGTGAAGCTGGAGATGCTGTCCTGGGAGACAGAAATGGTGAAGCTGGAGATTTTGTCCAGGTAGTCGGGAACATAAAGGATCACTTGGACAACGAAATATGGATCCCAGGTTACAACCTATACAGATGTGTGACAGAGTAAACAGCAAAAGGGGGGGGGTGGCCTGTAACATTGCAGAGTCACGTTTGTTTGCATCAAGAACTGTTAATATGCCTCAAATGATGTAGTGGTAAGTTTTAGCAGAAAAGGTCCGAGTACCCTAAACCTAGTCATTGTGGTAGTCTACAAGCCTCCGGATGCAACATCCCCAAGCATTCCCAGGAACACCTGTTAAAAATTGAACACTGTCTGGAAAATCCTTCCAGCTCCTGCACCAAAATCTTGCTCCTTGGGGATTTTCCACTTAAGGCACCTAAAATGGAGGAATAATAGCAAATAATATTGTTTGCAGTAATAACACCAGGAGGCAGCTCTGTGAACACTCACACTCGCACGAGCTTTTAAAATCCTGCACAAATTCAATTTAAACCAGCAAAAATAGAGCCTACTATACTGGAGAATACACAGACCTCCATCTTTTCACTAAACAATGATGATCTGATAAGAAATGTCTCCATATCAAAAACAATATACTCAGATCACATACATAATTGAGGTTCAGACATGTATGCGTGGAACCCCAGAACCGACAAAATGAGACTATTCACGAGGAGCATTGCACCAAATCAACTTCAATAACAAAAACATAAAGTGGACCAAGTAAACCAAGTCCTAACCGATATAAGCTGGGAAGATACCTAAGCAACACAGACCCCAACTATGCTAGAACAGATTAACTCGGTGGCACTCGATGTAGATGCACCAGGCCTTATTCCTCAAGAAAAAGAGGATAGATGTAAAATAGAAAAGACAGGCGCTCCCTTTACAGGCGACGAAAAGAATAACAGAGACGGCTAGAAAGAGGTCAATATATCTGAAATGGCGTAGGAGACACTGGTCAGACGAAATAGCAAGCATCGAACTTAAGCTAAAAGAATCCTTTAGGAACAGGAATCGCGGGAAGAACTAAAAAGCCATAAATGAAATCGAAAGAAAACCCAAAGTATTCTTCTCCTAATGCCAAATCAAAATCGAGAACAACGTCCAGTATTGGGCCCCTACTTAAACAAGATGGGTCTTTTACACAGATGACACAGGAAAGAGTGAGCTACTCAAGTCCCAATATGACCAGTTTTTAGCAAGCCGCTAACCAGACTGAGAGTCGAAGATCAAAATGAATTTTTTATGAGAAGAGCCGACAAAATTTGATTAACACAAGCCTTCTGATGTTATCCTGACGCCAAATGACTTCGAACAGGCGATAAATGACATCCCCTGCACTCTGCCCCGGGGCCCAAACTCAGGGAACTCTGTTTTCATCAAGAACTCAAAAACCCCTATCACGACCCTTTTTTCCATCCTAGGGAGAGGACATGGACACGGGGGTGTCCCACAGTTACAAAAAAACAACAACAAAAACCCCCACTCCACAAGGGGGCGTAAGCAACAGAAAAAACTAAAACCCAATACACGAGCCTTTTCCATCCATGGAGAGGGAATGGACAGGGGGGTCACCCCACATTATAAAAACAACAGAAAAAACCCCACCCACAAAGGGGGCAGAAAAAAGCAACAGAAAGAACTACAGACCAATACAAAACATCCCATAAAAAATCTTTGAAAGGGCCTAAGAAGCAAGATCACCACCATCTAAACCCATCATTACACAACCCAGGGGAACATGGTTTTTTGAACAGGTCCCCTGTCTGTCTCAAATATTGGATCACTACGACAAGGTCCAAATCACTAAAGAAAAAAGAATGCAGATGTAATATATACAGACTTTCCCAAAAACCTTTGACAAGTGTGACCATGGGGTAATACGCACAAAATGCGTGCTAAAGGAATAAGGAAAAGCGGGCAAAAGGGTCTATAATTTCCCACTAAAAAACACAGAGAGATCCAACAGAGAAAAAATCCGAGGAGCACGGTGAAAAGCTCTGTTCCACAAGGCACAGTAAAATCGCTCCCCCTTGTTCCCTCCCAAATCCGACATAGACAAGGATGTCAGCCCACACCGTGTCTTCCTTTTCAGATGACACCCGAATCGCATGACGTTCTTCCATTGCAGACACTGAAGGGTCCAGGCGGACATCACCCCAAAACTTTCAGTGGGGTGCAGAAAACAATTGAAGTTCAACATAAAATTTTAAATACTCAGATATTAAAAATAGGGAAAAAAAATCTTCACAAGTACAAAACAAATTCTGGCCACAAAATAGAGCGAAACACCAATGTCAAAGACCTGGGAGTGATCATGTCAGAGGATCTCACTTTCAAGGACCATAACATTGTATCAATCGCATCTGCTAGAAAAATGACAGGGTGGATAATGAGAACCTTCAAAACTAGGGAGGCCAAGCCCATGATGACACTCTTCAGGTCACTTGTTCTATCTAGGCTGGAATATTGCTGCACACTAACAGCACCTTTTAAGGCAGGTGAAATTGCCGACCTAGAAAATGTACAGAGAACTTTCACGGCGCGCATAACGGAGATAAAACACCTTCATCAGAGTACAAAACAAATTCTGGCCACAAAATAGAGCGAAACACCAACGTCAAAGACCTGGGAGTGATCATGTCAGAGGATCTCACTTTCAAGGACCATAACATTGTATCAATCGCATCTGCTAGAAAAATGACAGGGTGGATAATGAGAACCTTCAAAACTAGGGAGGCCAAGCCCATGATGACACTCTTCAGGTCACTTGTTCTATCTAGGCTGGAATATTGCTGCACACTAACAGCACCTTTTAAGGCAGGTGAAATTGCCGACCTAGAAAATGTACAGAGAACTTTCACGGCGCGCATAACGGAGATAAAACACCTCAATTACTGGGAGCGCTTGAGGTTCCTAAACCTGTATTCCCTGGAAACGCAGAGGGAGAGATACATGATTATATACACCTGGAAAATCCTAGAGGGACTAGTACCGAACTTGCACACGAAAATCACTCACTACGAAAGCAAAAGACTTGGCAGACGATGCACCATCCCCCCAATGAAAAGCAGGGGTGTCACTAGCACATTAAGAGACCATACAATAAGTGTCAGGGGCCCGAGACTGTTCAACTGCCTCCCAGCACACATAAGGGGGGATTACCAACAGACCCCTGGCAGTCTTCAAGCTGGCACTGGACAAGCACCTAAAGTCAGTTCCTGATCAGCCGGGCTGTGGCTCGTACGTTGGTTTGCGTGCAGCCAGCAGCAACAGCCTGGTTGATCAGGCTCTGATCCACCAGGAGGCCTGGTCACAGACCGGGCCGTGGGGGCGTTGACCCCCGGAACTCTCTCCAGGTAAACTCCAGGTACAGCAGATTCACTGACACAAGAGGAGATATAAAAAAGACCTGGAAAACACTTTCCCAGATTCTGGGGACCCACGAACTGAAAAAAACAAGAATATTGTTCTAACTAAATCTCATGAAACACCACTGCATCCCCCAAAAAGAAACAAAA
>NW_026509654.1:0-14861 GCF_026875155.1 Cherax quadricarinatus | reverse complement strand
CTCCTTTTTCCCCCTTCTCGCTAAAAACCCCTTTACTTTAATCCATCTAATTCTTGAATTTACACCATTCATGTGTATAGGCTAAAAAAAAACCACACCAAATATTTTACTCCTTGGAGATTTTAATCTCCCTCATGTAAAATGGAAGATGGCGCAACACGTTTATACCAGAAATATCTCTGGGAAGCACCCTGGCTTAACAGGCACATACCAGGGAACTAATGAGGCTTTGTCAAAAGTACTCATTAAACCAACAGATAACTGATCCAACTAGAAATGAAAATACCCTGAATTTGATATTCACAAACAACGAGTGACTAATCAGAGACATAACAGTTACAAAGACAATATACTCTGATCACAACATCATAGAAGTTCAAATGAGTATTAACTCGGGTTTAGAGAACTGCATCCTAATGCTAGAGACAGGATGTTCAGTAAGTTTAATTTTAACAACCACAGAATTGACTGGGAAAAAATAAACCAAGAGCTATCAGACATATCCTGGGAAGCAGACATGAGCACCCTAAATCCCCACCAGTGCCTAGAGAAGCTGAATAGAGAAGCATACAAAGTATGTATGAAGAACGTACCATTGAGGAAACCCAGAAGGAGATCAGATATAGAGAGAGAGCATAGGAGATGGTACAGAAGAAGAAAATGGGTTACTGAATTGCTTAAAAACACAAATATGCTTCAGGAGAAGAAATTAGGCTTAGACAAGAGATCACTGAACTAGTGCAAAACTTAGAATGTCATACCTAACAGAAGAACAACAACGGGAACAAAAGGCCATACCAGGATATTGAAGAAACCCAAAATATTTCTATTCCTATGAAAAAATCCAAGCTAAGAACTACTTGTAGAATTGAACTACTACTGAGAGGAGACTTGTATACTGACAATGAAATGGAGTGAAATCCTAAAGAACAGTATGAGTCGGTGTTCAGCAACCCACTAAATATTTAGACAGCAAGGTAGAAAAAGCAATAATATTTTTCACTCCAGAAGAAGGCCGCACAGACAACTAACTGACATTAGTACAAATCCCATGGATTTCGAAAAAGAAATGGACCCCTGCCCACTCATTCAGCACCTTGGCCAGTTTAAAGGGAATGTTTCTATTGAAATGGTGCCCCCAAAAAGGTATTTAAAGTGGTCCCAGTTTTTTTAATACTGCACACAGTGTTTAAAGCCCCACTTATTTTGGGACCAGGCCTTTCAGGCCAATCATCCCCTTTTCTGGGGAAATTAAAAATAAAAGGGGGGGATCTATGTTTGGACTTTTTAAGGGTTAAATGTCCCAAGAAGAAAAAGTTTTAGATGAACAATAGTACAATTTTAAGTGTGCATTAACCTTCAAACTGATTCGGGTCATCTTCAGTTAAAAAATTTTCCCTTTGTATTGCAATTTAAATTTTTATTACAAATTTTAAAATTAGTAAAATTATAATTGCAAAAATTTATCTCTAAAAAAACAAGAAAAGATAATTTTCCCATTTTAAACCCCAATAAAGGGCTGCCTGAGTCATAAACTCACATCAAGCCCGGGTGGGGGTTATACAAGATAATTATCAATTGTATTTTTTGTATTCTTTCAATGTCCTAAGGTGTTCTACGAAATACATATCTTTGTATATTTTGTATTCATAAATGTCCTACAGGGGGGTTCCCAAATGCTAAACCCTCTCGCTTACCGGGGGGGGGCCGGGTTGGGAATCCTGGAAAGGGGAAGAAAACACGGGTGGGGGGGTTTTTTAAACCCAAGTTTTTTCTATTTTCCCCCATCGAAAAATTGGGTACCGGGAGTTAGTCAATTTATGGGGGGTCAAATCCGGGGCAAAACTGCCCTAATTTGCCTGAAATTGTCTGCATAAAAACCCAGCTTTCTATGTGGGTTTTGGTAAACTGATGTCGCTAGGCCTGTTTACCTCATACTTGTACTTGTAAAAGATATTATATTTTTCCCATAAAACCCGCCACGCATCCCTGCGGGAAAAGGTCCAACCCCCTCGCAAAAAAACCCCCTTTTCCCCCCTCCTCCAATTTTTCCCTAGGCGCCCCCACCCCCCCTTTCCCTTTCCATTTACAGACTGATACACCCCTTGAAGTCTTTCTTTTTTTGCTCCATTTCTTTTACATGTCTAAAAACCCCTAAAACAAACCCTTTCCCTTTCAGCCCTCGGGGGAAAAACATTTGGGGGTTTAACCCCGCCCTCCTCCTAACTTCCAAACTACGAATTCTCTGCTTTAATTTCACCCACACTTTGCCCTCAAAATGAATCCCCAAGGGCCTCCACCCTTCTTCTCGCTGAAAAATTCATCACCCATGTTAAACCCTTTAAAAGAGTTTTGGGTTTAAAACTTTACTCTCATACTTTCCCCCTGCCCCAAAGGACAAAGTTCTTTTCCCCACGACCCCTTTAAGTGCCCCACTAACTTTTTCCCCTCTTTCAATTCTTGATTCACCTCCCCTTCCCTGCCCCATCCGTGACACTTTCCACCCCCAAAATATTGAATACATTCACCTCCTCCAACCCCCCCCCCAATCATTTTCAACCAAAACAACAATTTTAAAAAAGTATAAAAATAAAAACCAAAAATTTTCAAACAATTTTTTCCCTTTTATAAAAAAAAATAAAAAATAAACCCTTTTTAAATCTTTAAAAATTACCTTTTAAATTATTAATTAAAATAATTAAAAATTTTTATAACCAAAAAAATTTAATTAAATTTTTTAAACCCCAAAACCCCTTTTTAAAAAAAATTTTCCCAAAATTTTCCCCCTTTAAAAAATATTAAAAAAAATATTTAATTTTTAAATTCCCCCCCCCTTTTTTTTTTTTTTTTTTTTTTTTAAGGGGGGTTTGGGGGGTTTTGGGTTGGGGGGGGCAATGTGGCAGATGTTGCAAGTGAAAAGGTTGGGAGGGTGGGTTTACTAAAAAGCTTGAAGAGTTTTATGGGGGATGTGAGGCTCAAGTTAGAGTAGGTGGGAAAAAGGGGGGAAAATTTTTTTCCCAGAAAAAAGGGGCCCTTTTAGAAAAGGGTGTGTGTTTGGTCACCGGGGTTTGTTTTATTTTATAGAGGGGGTTTGTAAGAGAAGAAAAATGCGGGGTCTGGAAAAGAGGCGGGGATTTTAAAAGATAAAGAATCACACACAAATTTGGGAGTTGTCACAGCTGCTTTTTGGGCTGAGGGCCACTGTGCTCTTGGGAGATTCTGAAGAGAAGTTGTAGGTTGGTGGATGAAGGGGGTTTGGGGGTGTGCAAAAGAAAAAAATTAAAAGGTGAAAAAGGGAAAAGGAAAGGGTTTTGGGGGGAGGATAAAAAAAAAGTTTAGGTGATGAAAGATTGAATATCAGATTGGGGGGGAGAGGGGGAAAAGGAGGGGGGTGAAGGGTTTTCGATTTTGGGAGGGGGACGGGGCAGCGGATGGGGGTTATGAAAGATGAGGTGAATCATAGAATTGATGGGGGAAAAAAGAGTGGTGGTCCCTTTGAGTCTGTGGAGACAAAGAACTTTGCCCTTAAAGGAAAAGAGGGGAATGTTAGAGTTTGTTTTCCCAACGCTTTTTTATGGGTGGAAGCGTGGGTGTGAATGTTGCAGCGGGGGGAAGGCTGGGGAAGGTGGAGATTTTTCATGTCTGAGGGCAAGGTGTGGGGGTGAATATAATGCAGAAATTGTTTTTGGGAAGTTGGAGGAGGTGGGGGATTCCCAAAGGTTGTCCAGGGGGCCCTGAGGAAGGGTTGTTAAAGGTGGTTGGGACATGTAGAGAGAATGGGCGAAACAAAATGCCTTAAAGATGTATAAATTTCTGTAGGGGAAAGGGAAGGGGGGGGGGTAGGGGGGGCCCCTTGGAAAGGGTTTGGGGGGGGGGGGAAAAAAGGAGGTTTTGTGTGCGAGGGGCTTGGACTTCCAGCAGGCATGCGTGAGCGTGTTTGATGGAAGTGAATGGAGAAAAAGGGTTTTTTTAATACTTGCGTGCTGTTGGGTGTGAGCAAAGTAAAAATTTATAAGGGGGATTCGGGGAAAAGGGCGGGCCCGGACTTGATTTCCTGGAGAGGGGAAAATTTTTACGGGCCTGCACTCTAAAGGGGGGGGGGGTTTTATTTGTTGCAGTTTAAAAAACTTAGGGGAAAAAGCACCCTTCTGGAAAGACAGGGGTGGGGGTGAATGAGGGTAAAAATTTTTTCTTTTTCGGGCCCCCTCCCTTGGGGGGGAAGTGGGCCCGGTGTGAAAATTAAAAAAATATAATAATTTATTTTTTATTTTTTTTTTTAAATTTTTAATGCTTTTGTATATCTAGGGATTTCCTGAAATGCACAAACTTATATCACCCATCTCTGTACAAAAAATTGTATTGGTGTTTGTCTTTGATTTTGATAAAGGGAAGGGATGAAATAGGTTTGAAAAAAAAAAAAGCCTTTGCTTATTCTTATACTGAATGCCCCAAACATTCTCTAGATCAGGCCCCCTGGGAGGGTCTTCAGGGTCTGGGGTTTCTTCGGGGTTTCTTGGGGTCTACTGGGTCTTGTGTACGTGAAGAGCCTTTCCCCCTACATAAAATCCCCCCTCCTCCCCCAAGTATAAAATGAGAAAAGGCATTAAAACACAGACGTCTTGGGAAAAGGGGAAAAAAAGAAATCCCCTGGGGAAATTCTCACCTGGCTGTAATTTGGTTTGTTTCCCTGGAAAAAATCTGGTTTTAGGGATCGTCAAGGGAATGAAGTTAGGGCCCCTACATTTTCCCGTCCCACTTTCTTTTCATATCTTATCAAATCACCACTATCCACACCCAAACTTCCATCTGTTTTTGGTTCTGTGGGGAAAAAAATTAAAAGCTGTGGGATTTTTAATGAGGGAAAAAGGGAAGTAGTAATTAAATGAAAATAGGGGAAATTGGGGGAAGTGGAAGGGAAAATTTTTCCTCGTTTAAACAATGCGTGTGTAGAAGGTGACTAAAATGCCCGGGGGCAATGGGGTAGTAACCCCTTTCTTGTACAGTTGGGGGCCCCACTTATATGGCAAAATTAGGTTCCCGACTACCGCCGTTTTTAAAGCAAGGGGAAAATTTCTGTTAAAGGGAGTACAACCCCAATTTTTTTTTTTTCCCCCACTTCAAATGCATAGAAAAAACTTTGATAACCAAATTTTAAATAACATATATTAAACTCAATTTGAATAGGGATTAAAAAAAACCCAAAAAAAATAAAATACCTTTAGTGGGATCCGGGGGTTTCGGGAGCATCGGGGTAACACCAAAAATTCCCGATAGCGCACATTTTTTTTCCCTCCAAAAAACTGGCTGGGGGGAAAAGTCAAGAACTTGGGTTAAAAGGGGATTCGTCCCGAAAAATTTCCGTGTTTTGGGGGGAGCCATGTAAAGCCTTTTTGCATTGTTTTTCAACCAAAGGGGGACAATTCCCCATAAACATGCGGGGAAAATTTTGTATTATTTTTATTTTTGTGCTTGTAGCCCGCTTAAAAGGGCCACCCTGGGCCCAAAAAAAAGTTTTTGTTCCAAACCTGTGGTTTTTTGGAAGGAAAAAAAACACAAAGAAAATTTAAGGAAAAAAAATGAAGCAAAATACCAAAATGGAGGAGGAAAGGGGAGAGGGGTGAAATGGTTTTGCCGTGAAATTTAATGATTCTTTTCGATATGTTAAAAATACTAAAGCAGCAAAGGGATTGATAAAGGCTATAGTGCCAGCCAAAAGCTCCCCGGATGATTTTAATAGACTTAAGCCCAAAGGTCGGGAAGTGGCACACGCAGTTTAAAATTGGGCAAATGCAAATTTTTAAATGTTGGGGCGTTTTTAAAAAACCATGCCACTTAAAACTAAATTTAAAGTTTGATTTGGGACTACTGATTTCGGAAAAGGGTTTAGGAGTTCTGGTTATCCCGTAAACTAAAACCAAAACAACAATGCATTTGTGTTTGCAAAATTAAACTAAAAGGGAAATTTTTGGTTCATATCTTGGGGTTTTTAAAAAATAGAAGTCCCCCAGGTTTTTTTCAACTTTATATATTCTTGGGCAGGCTTATTTAAACTATGCTGGTCAGTTCTGGGCACCCTTTTTTAGAATGGATATAAATTTTTTCCCCCTGGAAAAGTACAGAGGTGGATGACGAAAATGATCCCTTTTTCGGGAAAACCCCCCTGGTTTTTGCATAGAATGAGGGGCCCCGGAAACTGGGACTCTTCGAAAGGGGTAAAAATTGGGGGGGGTTCAATAGAGGGGGTATATAAAAGGGGGGAAAAGGAATAAAAATTGGGGGTGTAAAAAGCGTGGGTGAAAATTTCCAGCCAAAACAGGACTTGGGCAAGAAAGGTATTTAAAAAACTGGGCAAATATGAAAGTTTTTGACACTTTTGAACATTGGGTATCTTTATTTTTAGATATCCCGATGTTGCCCGTGTCTTAAAATTTCAAGGACAGGAAACAAGCAAAAGGTTTCAAAATTGGAAAAAAAATTTAGATTCAGGAAAGGGTATAGGGGAAAATTTCTGGTTTGGTAATAGAGTTTTTGGAAGGGGTGGAAAAAACTCCCCCAGTTTCAGTTATTTTAGGCTAAATGTTGTTTTTAGTTTTAAAAAGGTTAGATAAATTTCCTGGGGCCCGGTTTTGGGTTGGGTTTGGGTTTGGGCCCGACTACTTGTGCTGCGGGGTTTGGTGCCATTTCTTCATCCTTTTGGGGGGGGGGTGACCCGACCCGGGTGGGTCATTTGGGGGGAAACCAGGGGGGGTCATTGGGGTAATCCCGGGGTGGGGGGGGGGGGGGACATGGGCCCCACCTGCCAATTGGGGGGCAGTAGGCTGTTGCCCGTGTTCCTTCTTTTTATGTTTTTTTAAAAATGTTAATTAACGTGTAAACCCAAATAAGTTAACAAGGGAGCAATTTGGGAAAAAAAACACCCAAAAATTTAAATCTCCAATTGGTTGTAGGGGTTTTCGAGCCGCTGAAAACCCCCCCCCCCCCAATTTTTTTTTTAATTGTTTTTTTTTTTCCGCCCTTTTAAATTAAAAGGTTTATAAAAATAAAATTTAATTAAATTAAAACCCCAAAGGAAATTTTAAATTAAATTTATTTTTTGGTTTAAAACGAAATTTTGGTAAGGTAAAAGGGCCCCCAAAGGAAATTTTGTAAAAGGGCCCCTTTCGTTTTTTTTGGGTTACTAGGGGGGCCTTTCAATTATGGCCAAAATGTTCAGGTCCCCACCCGATTTTTTAAAACGGCCCGGGCCCCTTTTGGCCCCTTTCCTTTTTGGGGCCTCCCTTTTTAAAACGGAAAATTTCCCAAAATTTATGAAAATTGTAAGTTTAATTTTTTTTCCTTAAATTTAAAAAGGTACACCGGCCCCCACCGTGTTTTGTGTTTCAAACTTCCTTTCACAAATCCCCCTTTTATGCAAATTTCCCAAAATTTAATTTTTTAAATTTTTTTTATTTTCCAATTTTGACAAATTTAAAGGTAAAAAGTTTCCTAAAATAAAACCCTTAACTTGCTGGCCCTGGGGGTTTTAAAAATTAAACTTTAAAATTCTCTTTAAAAAATTTATAAAAATTTTAATTTAAAAAAATTAATTTAAAAATTTATTTAAAAAATTTTTTTATTTTCCCAAAATTTAGGAACCTTTTGGAGGTTTAAAAATTTAAGTTTAAAACGGTTTTTTTAAACCAAATTTATTGATAAATTGGGGGGAAAAATTTTAAATTAAATTAATAAGGAATTATTGAAATTTTTTTGGTTTTTATAAAACTTTGAAAAAGATTAATTTTTAAACCAAAATGATATTTTTCAAAGAACCCGGTTTTAGGGCCTTTTAGGATTTATTTTTTTTAGGTAGGTTTAAAAAAATTTAAAAAGTTAGATCGGTTTTGTTAAAACATTTATGTGATATAATTGTGAGAAACTTTTAAAGATATAAAATTTATAAGGTTCAATTATTCAGTATTTATTTGGTTTTGGGTGAGTAAGTGATCTTTGAGAAGAGACTTGAATTTATAAACAGGTAGTGTTTCTTTTATTTTTTACAGGTAATGAATTCCAGATTTTAGGGCCTTTTATGTGCATTGAGTTTTTGCATAGTGTGAGATGGACACGAGGAACATCAAAGAGTGATCTGTGCCTTGTGTTATGGTCATGTGTTCTGTTGGGATGGCAAGGAGATGTTTGAGGGGAGGGTTAATATCAGAGTTAAGTGTTCTATGTATGTAATGGGTTTGCAGTAATAAGTATGGATGTTTTGTATGGCGAGTAGGTTTAGTGTATTAAATATTGGTGGAGTGTGCTGCCTGTAATGAGAATTTGTTATCATTCTAAACTGCAGCCTTTTGTTGAGTAATTAGTGGTATGAGATGGTTAATTGTTGTTGAGCCCCATGCACAAATTCCATAGGTGAGATAGGGGTAAATAGAGAGTGATATAGGGCCAGGAGGGCTGACTGTGGAAAATAGTCCCGTATCTTCAACAGTATGCCTACAGTCTTGGAAATTTTCTTGAAAATTTGTTGTATATGTGTATGAAATTTGGTCTATTATCAAGGTGGATTCCTAAGAATTTTCCCTCTGTTGTTTTGTGATAGGTGAACCGTTTATCATTATGTTAAGAGGGACATCTGTAGCTCTGTTCCCAAAAACTGAATAAAGTGGGTTTTTGGGTCAATGTTTAGTGTAATTTTGTTAGTCCTCTCCAGGTAGATATTTTCTGTAATTCGGTTTTTTACAGTATTGGCTAGCGTGACGGGCTCGGGTGAGAGAAGAGTATGTAGTGTCATCTGCAAATAGTGTGGGTTTGAGTAATTGCGAAGCATTTGGAAGGTCTTTTATGTATAGGAAGAAAGAGAAGAGGGCCAGGACACTTCCCTGTGGGACACCAACTGTAATTGGTTGCGCAGAGAGTTTGCCCCATTTGCGTACCACATATTGGCTTTGTTGCTGAGGTATGCTTGAGGTAGTTGAGGGAGTTTCCCTCTTATACCCTAGTGTGACAATTTTACGTGGAGCAAGTCATGATCAACTGTATCAAAAGCTTTACGTAAGTCAATGAAGATCCCCAGTGGGACTTCTTTTTTCTCTATTGCAGTGTAATATGTTCTGCATGTGTATAATAGCATCATTAGTATTTTTATTAGGCCTGAATCCAAATTGGCAGGGGTTGAGTATGTTTTGGGAGATAAGGTAGGAGTAGATTTGTTTATGAATTAATTTTTCGAAGATTTTTGAGAGAGGGTGTAAGTTGGATATTGGCCTATAGTTATTCAACTCTGGTCTCCTCCTTTGTGGATCGGGGTGACCCTTGCTATTTTGGTACTGTAGGGAAGGTGGAGGATTCAATGGATTTGTTAAAGAGTGTTGCAGATTGGTGATAGCACTTGTGACACTTTTTTGTATATAAAGGGTGGTAAGGTATTTAAATCTCCTGCTTGTTGTTTAGTGCGTTGATAATAAGGGAGACTTCGTATGGGTTAGTCGGAGCTAGGAACAGTGTGTTCGGGTGTGTTGCCGGTGAGGTAGTCATTTGGTGGGGTATTGAGCTTGGGATTTTATTGGCAAGGTTTTGTCCTATTGTGGAGAAGAAATCATTGAGTCTGTTTGCTGTTTCTGTTGGTGGGAGTTGGGGGTTTTCATCTGATTTTGCTAATTTTATTTCGCTATTTCGTGATATCTTTTTTGTTCCCAGAATTTCTGATAGGGTTTTCCAGGTCTTTTTTATATCACCTCGTAAGTTGGATAATCTGTTCTCATAATACAATTTTTTTGCCCTTTTACAGGCTGGTTAGGATTGACGAGTAACGCTTTGTTTGGTCTCTGGTTATGTGACCCATTCTGTACTGTTTTTCATATTGGTGTTTTGTATTTATGGATTTGAGAATGCTGGGTGTTAGCCAGGGACTGTTCAGTCTCTTTGCTGTCATCTGTTTAGTTTTTTTAGGGCAGTGCTTGTTATAGAGGTATTGGGTTTTTTTTAGAAAATTATTAATACATTCGTCAATATCTGTATAGGTTTCTAGCTCAGTGTGCCAATCAATGTTTGCTATTGCTGTTGTGAAGTTATTAATGGCTGCCTCATTGTGAAGTCTGAAGGTGACTTTAGTAGTGTCTTGGGGTAGTTTACCAAGAGTTGTTATGAGGAAAGTAGGGTAGTGGTCTGTGGTATTATCTGTAATTATGCTGATTTTAAAGGGGATATGGTGTTGGTCCAGATGTGGTCAAGTAGGGAAACACTAGTCTCTGTAACTCTTGTAGGTTTTGTTACTGTTGGTAGTAACATACAGTTACTCATTGTGGTTTGTGAATTCAGTAACGTGTGGGTCCTGGTCTTGCAGGAGATTTATATTGAAGTCACCTGAGAGTAGTAAGTGATCTTTGTTCATGCGTGCATCAGTTATCATATTTCCTAGATTTTGACTAAATTGGCTAATGTTTGACTGTGGAACTCTGTAGATGTTTATCAATGTGAGAGGTTTTTGTAGGTACTTGGATTTGAATTTAGCTATTATATATTCCCCATGTTCATCCCTTGTGCAAGTATTAGTGATACATTCTAGCTGGTCTGATAATAATAATAATAATCTCTTGGGCGCATTAATGTCGCATATTACGTTAATATAGACATTTCCCTTAATCTATCTATGATATTTTTTTCAAAATTATATAAGAAACACATTATGTAACACACAAACATGATACATGCACCCACAGTATAAAAATTTTAATACAAATATATATGAGATTGTTTACAAAACGGTTTGTAGGAAGTGTCCGGAAAAGAATTACGTTTTCTCTAGACCCGCACTGTTACTAGGGATAACTGTAGAAAAATATTCCTTTCGTTGCCTTCACTTTATAGCTATAATTCTGTACTAACTTGTACACAGTGTAAAGAGTATTTGTTTTCGTGATTTAATTATTATAATCATAATAAAAATATTATAAGGTAAAAGTTTCACAAACTCTTACAAATGTACATGAATGAACTAAAACTGGACACGAATTAATACGTCTATTTCGCCCTGACCGAGTGATCGTCCACAACCTGTTCAGTTTGTTACGCTGTCTGAGCTCCGGTTGTATCATTAAATGTTGTATATTCCGTTAATATACACATTTTTCATTAAACCTTCCGTGATATTTTTTTCAAAATTATATAATAAACACGATACATACATAAATACATAACAACATATGTGTAGAGATCCTAGGATAACCCAAAAAAGTAGAGGGGACTTACTTCCATGCCTTCACTCAGAGCATCATTTTTCTCAAAATGATGTTACATGAGGAAATGGGAGTGATTCTTTCTTTATTTATTCTACCGTATCTCATGTGAGACAAACCTGTACACAATGTAACTTGTACACAACAGACATGTACACTGTTTACAAAAAAACTTACTTCGCCTGGTTTTGTTACATAACTCTGCGCGTCCTTCTCATGCATCATTCTTTCTCTCTGGTATGGTAGCCTGGCTGAACTACCATACATACCACACTTGATTTTTTACAATTAAATACTACACATCTCACCCTAATATTTTAAGGTAGTAATGATGTGAACTGTTAACATTTTATTGCTCTGGATGCTTAAATATCATAGAATAGTATGTGTGATTTATTCGGTGGGGTGGCCTGGATGTAGCCCGGCTGATACCATACATACACACTTGATTTTTTACAATAAATACTACTCATCTCACCCTATTATTTTTAAGGTAAGTATAAGTGAACATGTATTACATTTTATCGCTCTGGGGATGCTTAATTATCATTAGATTAGTATGTGTGGGTTGGGTGGCCTGGTATGGTAGCCTGACTGACTACCATACAAACCGACACTTGATTTCTTACAATAAATACTACTTGTCTCACCCTAGATTAAGACATAAATATTTTAAGGTATAGTATGAGTGCACTGTGTAATTGTTACTTTTTTATTGTTTTTTGATTGCCTGGTTCTATTGCTAACATAATATATGTGTGTAAATTGTTATCTTAGTGTTGTATGCATTTGTAAGTGGAAAAAAAAAAAAAAGGGGTGTTCCACTTTACGCGTTTCGCTTTAGGCGGTATAGCTGGAAACCTAACCCACCGTATAAGTGGGGCCCTCCTGTACTGAATAAGCTTACTTATTTATAAATTAACCATTTCTGGGTCGGCAGGCCCACTCCTAAAACTTGTTCTCAGGGTTAGAAATTTTTCTAAAAAAAAAAAAAAAAAAAAAAAAAAAAAAAAAAAAAAAAAAAAAAAAATTAAAGAAAATTTTTTCGATCTAATAACCCCAAAAAGTATGAAATCTGATGGGAAACTTAAAAAATTATACCTCGCAAAGTTAGTGGTTTACGATGTTGAAATCGGCGTTTTTTCCCCCACTTTGAGCCTTTTTCAGTAAATTTCCCAATGTACCAGTCAAAAAAATAAGATATTTTGCAGAACTCCATTTTTTCTACGAATGAGTACAAGAACCACCCATTTCTAATTTCAAGTACCCCCAAAAAAGTGGTCAGAATTGGCTTTTCCAATTTTAAAAAAAATTTCAATAATCCCAATTTCCAAACAGGGCCAGAAAAAAAAAGACAGCATTCCGGGCATAAAATAAATTTTTTCTGTTTATCAGTCATTCCCAGGCCTCTCTTACATTTTTCTTTCACTTTAAATTTTTTTTTCAAAAAAAAAAGAAGATTTCTGCTATGCGGGATACTGATAGCAGAAATTTTTGTGTAAAAATGGTTAAATAATATCGGCACTTGTGAAAGAATTTAGATCCCCAGTTGCGTGTATTGGCGTGGCTGATTTGTTTCTTTCGAACTTTGGCAAAAAACCAAGAATTTGTTACTTTGAGCTAAATTTCAGGTATTTTCATTGGGGAAAACCAATAAAAATCATCTGAATTTCCTAAAATGTTTCCCCATTCTATAAAATGAGACCAGGAAAATAGAATAAAACCATAAATGACACGAAAATACATCCCAAGCGGTTTTAAGCAAACAGTTTTTTTTTCTCGTTAGCACTGTGGCTGCAGGTTTTTTATACGTCCCCGCTGAAACATAGGCCCCTTTTTCTATGTAGGTACCCGTTTTTTCGTAGATTTGAAGGGCAAGAATTTATGCGTATAGTACGGCACCAAAACCCGGCATGCAAGCCGTAATAGTACAGCACCCAACCCCCGAAAGGGTTAAAAATGTAAATTTCTTATTTATAAAAATTTAAAAAGAATTTTATTTTTTAATTTATAAATACATACATTTTTTAAGTGTTTAGTGTTGGGGGGTTCTGCTGGTGCCCCACCCCCACTATGCATACTTCGGTCGTAACCCATAAACCCAAAAAAAACTTTCATCCCTTTACCCTCTATAATTATGACTATTTTTTTCATTCATAGTTACGTGTCCCTCGTTTTTTGTAGTTCTCGGGGAATTATAGATTTCGGAAACAAAGGGATATTTTCGTATAAACAGGGTCCTAATCATAGGTTGATTGGAAAAAGTAGTTGTCCGGGCGCGTCGCACGGTGTGAGCCGGGGTTTGGCCCCCCTACCCCGCCAGTTGGCTTGTTTACCGTGAGCGAAGGTCCCCCCACGTGCTCCTAGAATTTTTTCATAAAATTTCCCCTCTTTTAGTGCTTGCAAGTACTAAAAAACTACCATGGCTCCAAAGAAAGCTCCGTGCCAAGCTGTGGTAAAGAAGACTCCCCTGAGGAGCTGCAAGGCTTCAGCGGAACAGCAACAGTTCCACTCAGAATTTGCGCAGAGGAGGAGGAAAGAGAGGGAAAAAATGCCTTCTTCAGAAATTAAAGGTTTTTTTGCTATGTGGTGTAAGAGGGAAAAAAAAAAAACCCCCTTCAGGGAGAAAATCCCCCTGAAAAGGTTTTTTTGCAAGCCTATTGGCAAATATTGTGAAAAGTCTTGGCCATTTTGGGAAAAGTGTTAAAGAGACCAAAACAGAGCTCTCTCCCCAGTTATTTTGCGAGACGGGGGTCCAGTGACTTCAAAGGGGGTCTAGTGGGATTAAAAAAAGAGAAAAGAAGCAACCCCAAAAGCAATTTTACCTGAGGTGTTGATGGAAGGGGATTCCCCTTTCCCAAATTAAACAATCCAATTCTCTCCCCTCCCGTCTCCCATCACTAAGAGAATCTCCCAAAAAAGGGAAGTGTTATGTGTTATGTTTCTTCATATTTTCCAAATTTTATTGTTTATGTACTACATCTATATTCATGTAAAAAAAAATTTTTTGTTTTTAAAAATTCTGGGAGTCAGGAAAAAATTAATTTTATTTAATTATTTTTTTATGGGGAAAAAAAGATTAGAAAAACGTAGATTTCGATAATAGTAGAACTCCAGGAACGGATTAAACAAAGAAAAACGAGGGACCCTGTACTCATAAATTTAGCGATTCAAATCAAGAGGCGAAAAGTGGTAGGCCCACGGAGAGAAGGGTCAGTTTTGCACCATTAAAAAAATCCTGCAGACCCCCTGCATAATGGGAAAAAAAAAATCCCCCGTTTTTTTTTAAATTTAAACCCTTTTATGTTTTACGCCGTAAAAAAAAATCTTATGTGCCACTGTTTCTGAGTATTTTTCCATAAATTCTAGCGGCTTTAAAAAGCGGAAAGGGGTGGTAGGCCCACATGGGAAAATGGGGGGCTCAGTGGTCGGTGTGCACCTGTGAAAAAAAAATTTGGGGTCAGCGGTGCATTGTGGGAACGCCATTTGGAGTCCCTTTTTCCATGCCTCGCGGTAAGAAGTTCCTCATCCCCGGCGGATTGGAGGGGTTTTGTTCCAACTGATAGCTCTAACAGCGTTTAAAAAGTCGTGACAGTGAAAACCGGGTTTTGAATTGAGTGTGACCGCAAAAATGCCCCG
>NW_026509653.1:0-14420 GCF_026875155.1 Cherax quadricarinatus | reverse complement strand
CCTAAAAATTTTTAATAAATAAGAAAAAAATTTTGGGGAAAAAATTTTAGAAATAAGAAAAGTTTGATAAAAAAAAGGAAAAGTTGAAAGGGGGGGTAAGGTTTTTAGGGGGGAAAATTTTTTGGGGAATTTTAAAAAAACGAAAAAGGGGGCGTTTTATAAAGGGGGAGGTTTTTTGGAGGGAAAAAAAAGGGGATGGGGGGGAAAGGTAGTGAACTTTATGTGGGGGGGCAGTCTTTAAAAAATTTAAAAGGTGGGAAAATTTTTTATTTGGTTTTTGGTTTAAAAAGAGTAGAGGGAAAAAGTACGGGGTTTTGCAGAAGATAGTCCCTTTATTAAATTTTTTTAAAAGGGGGAAGGGGCAAAAAGTTGTAAAAAGAGAAAAAACTTCGGAAACCCGGGAAAAAGTGTAGGTAGGTTTTTTAAAAATTAGAGGTAAAAAAAATGAGATTTAAGGGCAGGGGTTTTGGAGGGGAGAGGGGAAAAAGGATTTAAATTATGGGTTTTAAAATAAAAAAGGAAGTTTTTTTGGCGTTTTTGGTTAGGGAGTATTAGGGAAAATTGAAAAGTGTTTGAATTTGGAATGGGGGTAATTTAAAGTGAAAGAATTTTAGAAAGGGAGAAGGGTGTTAAAAGGGGGGGATTTTCGTAAAAAAATTTTTTTTGGGTTTTTTTAATTTTTTTTTGAGGGGTTTTAAGGAAGAAATGGGGGGTTTTCAGAAGGGGGGGTTAAATTAGGGGAATTAAAATAAAAAGGAGGAAAGTTAATCTAGAACTGTTAAGGGAAAAAAAAAATAAAAGGGTGGTGAAATTAGGGAAAAAAAGTTAAAGGAAACAAAAAAAGAATTGTATGAAAAATTTTTAGAAAAAGAAAATTTTTTGGGGGAGGGGTTTGGAAAAATTGTTTTTTCAAAGGAGGCGTGGGAGGAAAATTTGGGAGGAAAACTCTAAGGGGAAAAAAAAGGGGGTGGGGGTTTTTAATTTTAGGCAAAAATGTTATTATAGGAAAGGGGAAATTAAAAAATTAGAAGTAAAATTTTTTTGGGTGGTTTTAAAAATTTAAGGGGGGGTTGGACATTTGGAGAAGCCTTTTAAAATGTTGGGAAAAAAGAAAAAAAAACCGGTTGGAAATTGGAAAAGGGGGGTTAAAAAAATTTTTTTGTGAAGGGGTTTTTGTTAGGGGTTTTGGCTTTTAGGAAATGGATAAAAGAGAAAAATGGGGAAAAATTTGGGAGGGGGGCGGGAAGGCCCCCCGGAAATTTGGAAGGGAAACGGGGGGACGATTTATTCCGAACCTTGAGCTGAAATGGATAATGGACAAAGGAGGGGTTGCATTTTGAATTTGGGGGGAAATATTTGTAAGGGATTCAAAACCCTTTTTTTAAATTCCGGACTTGAAAAAGGAAAAAATTTTAAAAGGAGGGGTTTGGAATGAAATTTGGAAGTTTTTTTTTGGTTTTTCTTCTTTTGTACGGGGCCCTCAAAAAAACGGATTTTTTGAAAAAAAAAAAAAAAAATATTTTTTTTATTTTTTTTTTATATTTAAGGGGGATCAAAAATATATATATTATATAATTAATATATATATATATATAAAAATAAAAATATATATATAATATTAGTTAATGTATTAGCTATTTTTTTAAAGGGTAATTTTTTGTGCCCTTTCCCTTATAATACATTGACCATTTAAATTTATGCTTTTTAAATTTTTATGTAGGTACAAGCGGCCCTAGGTTCAAAGTGAATAACTTAAGGCCCTCAACAGCAGGTTTTCCCCCTGGGGAGTCAGAACTTTTATTACTTACATGTAAACGTATCGGGTTGCAGCATACGATGGGAGGCTGTGTGTTCAGTGTTTATAGTGTTGTAAAAAACGTAAATGCTTTTTGTTTTTTAAGGGCGCTTTCGAGCACTCCGTAGCTCTGTCTTTCTGTGCGTGATTCTTGTGGTACTGTGGCGTCGGTGTGCACTGTGGCACGCTGTGTATTCTATAAGCTTTTGGTGCATCCTGCCTCCACCTCCATTCGGCTTTATTTAAAATGGATACCACACCCAGAGAGGTCCCAGGGCTTCATGCAAGAGTGAAGGGGGGAGGGTGCGTGGGGGAGAAAGGGGTTTTGGAAGGGGGGTGCAGTGTAGGCAAAAAGGGGTTAAGGGAGGGTGCATTGGGGGCAAAAGATTTGGAAGGGGGGGTGCAGCGTGGCAAAAAGGGGTTTTTGAAGGGAGGGTGGCAGTGGGAAAAAAAGGGGTTGAAGGGAGGGTGCAGTGTGTGCAAAGGGGGGGTTTGGGAAAGGGGAGGGAAGGAGCTGATGGGGGGAGCAGGGGGAAAAATTGAATGGAGGGTAAAAAGGAAATAATGACAAAGGTTAAGGGAAGGGGAAAAAAATAAAAAAACAGGGGTTTATGGTGGTAAACAGGAGGAAAGAAAGGAAAAATTGCAAGAAAATAAAAAGGAGGAAGGAAGAATAAAGGGAGTGAGATTTAAACCCCCAAATATACTACATACATAAGTAATAATGATGCATCATTTTAATATCTGCCATACCGGGAGTATTTATAGTGCTTTGATTGTTATATCCAAAATTTATAAATAACAAAAAAATATTTAGTCCTTGACTTTTAGATTCAAACGCAACGGTTCATTACATTTGGGAAAATTTTAACGGGGATACGAAACCAGCGGGCCAACTCCCCTCGGGACTTTCAGGGGTACCACACTTTACACACATATACTTTTATATTATAAATTAAACACGCTTTACATATGTGCCCCCCTTTTATAAGGACAATAAACGAACAGCCCCTCTGAGAAACTCAGTTATTGATAGACTCCTCTAAACATGCCCAAAAATTTTTAAAACACTTCATATATCTACATTTTTTCTGAAAGAAAACAAAAACTATCCCAAAGTGAGATTCATCGAAATTACCAAATGTTTGACATGCTCACATCCCCCAGAAAAGCAAAAAATTTTATTTTGTACTTTTTTTTTTTTACTTTTTTTCTCAGAAAACAATACTTTTTCCCGGGAAGAATTTTCAGTGCATAACACTTTTTTCGAGGAAAAAATTTTGCCGGGGAGCAATTCAACCCAGCACATTTCAACCACAAAGTTTTTTTCCCTCGGAGGAAATTTTTCCAACTAGAGAAAAGTTTCCCAAACGGAACTTTCCCTAAAAAGAGATAATTAAACCTGGAGAACTTTTAGTTTAATACAATGTCACAAGAAGAACAAATTCTATAAAAATTTTTCTTCAATTAAAGGGTTCATCTGCTGACACGTTCCCACTGATAACTTTTCCAATAAACGTAATTTTTCAGAGAAATACATTTTCTGATATAAACGTTCACTGCGAACAGTGTACCATGAAAAAAATTTATCATATATTAACTATCAGGTATAACATTCTACTATAAAAACATTTCTTGTAGGAAAAATTTTTCAAAGAAAAAAATTTTTTTCCGAAGAATTTCCCCTTTTTAAAACTCTCTTCAAAAAATTTTATTTTCTCGTTAGAACCTTTGGTAAAATAGTAAAACACATTACTGAAAGTTTCACTATAAAAGAACTGTCCTTGAACAAACAAATCAAAAAAAATCAGGCCAACAAAACAAGCTGACAACGATAAAATGACCAGTCACTGAAGGAAAATAATGATGCAGAGTTATTTTTACATGTTTTTTAATGTTTAAAACAGAATGATTTTTAATTAAACTGATAAATCTGATAGTGAAGTAAACATAAATCCGAAGGAACCATCTTTTAAGATGCTCTTTTCCCCTGGGATCACTTTATGCAATGACAAAATTCTCCCATATCACAGAGACCAGGGACACATTCTGCCTGTAAAAAATTTTCCCTCTGAATGAGTTCCTTTTGGGAAATATCTCTCTCGAAAGCACTTTCTTACCGACGAAAGCGCCCATTAAAGGGGTCACACCCTCAGAGAATTACACTCTTATTGTTTTTAAGTTCCAAAAGAACTTGCTTTTAAAAACAAGAAATTTCAGGTTTAATAAAAACAAGCTGACAACATAAAATGACTCAGTCACTGAAGGAAATAATGATGCAATTTTTATTTTTACTGTTTTTTGTAATGATTTAGCAAAGATTTTAAATTTAAAACTGATAAATCAAAGTAAGTAAACATTATAACACTGAAACTTTGAAAGTATTTAAAAATTTTTGAAAAATCCAAACCAAAAAAAATTTCGGGCACTTTAAACTAAACTGTACATACGCAGGCAGTCCGGCACCTTCTCGATTCTCATAACTAGCAGGGAGGCACAAAAAAATTTATGAGGTCCAAGAACCAGGGCTCGAAAGAAAATTTTTTCTATACTGCATTATTATTATAAAACAAAAAGAAGAGCTAAACCTAAAAAGGCCTACAGCACAGCGGGCGGGGGATAGTGCAAAATTATAAAGTAGCAAGGATGGGGGGAAAAAAAAAACAGGAGAGTTAGAAAGGGCTTTGAGGTCAAGAAGGAACATCAAATTTGTGTAATAAACAGTTACTCCAAAAAGCCAACGAGGGAGTCAAAGGGGGGACCGCCCAGAAGGAGGGAAAAAAGAAAGGGGTTTAGAGGGGGTGACGACGGGGAGGAAAATTTCTGCGTGTTAATGACTGGAGGGTCCAACGAAATTAGCGAAGGGAAACTAAACCTGACAACCACAAGAGGGACAGGGCCCCATTCATGAATACCTGTGAGTGAGACAAGTGTGTCCGATCAATACGGAGGTGTAATCCCCAAAACCTCTCACTGATCCAAAAATCAAAAACTTGAATTTGGTTGTTATGTATCATTTAAAACCCAAATATTCCTTTTCCAAAGGGTTGGAAATGGTCAGAAATTACAGCAAAAAGTTTCAAATGGAGCACCCTAGTGAACGGAAGGTTTTTAAAACTGCTGACCCAGGGGCCCAGTGTCCGTCATTTCACTGCCTGTACTCATATGCCCGGGGGAACCAACAAACTGATACAATTCAGCAGTAAAAATACTGCCAAGTCAAATAAACACCTCGCACTACGCTGTCCGATACACTGCTGCAAACCGACCCGCAGAACAAATAAAACCCACATTGTACACTGCGATGGCGTGAAAATGAGACCCAGAAGTGATTTAAAAAAAAAAGAGCTAGAACAACGCAGGTATTTGGGCTTTCGCACATAACAGCTAGAAAGAACATACAAGAACTTTTGGGAACCTTCCAAAGGGAAAGGGGGAAAAAAATTTTTGGCACGTAACAAAAGGGGGAAACTGAAGAGAAGACAAAGCGTATGAAGAGAAGGGAAAAAGGGAGGGAGTAAACAATACAATGACCTCTACTAACACCGTTACACCTATATAAAGGACTGCTAACGTCTTGAAAAGCGAACAAAATAGCGGAGACAAATGAGCATCACACGATCATTCAAGGAGGGAATATTCGCCTCTCATTGGGCTCTCTGCAAGTGAAAGCGAAAATATCTTGTCGAAGTAATCCTGGGAGGATGGGATCAAAGTTAGAAAGAGTTGGGGAAGGCCATAATCTATTTCGATAAAAGACGAATGCATCAAGGGGTTCCAAAGAGGTTCAACCTTTTATACAAGTTGCCTTCAGGGGGGCAAGTGAGGTTTTTTGGGTAACCGATGGTCCAAAAGAAGGGCCCAAAAAAATTTACAGTACACGTTCAAGATACATGGGCAATTCAGGTACAATGGATTACAGGGGAAAATAAATTCCATGGTGTTTTAAAAAATAAAAAATTTTAAAAACAAGAGATGACCCGTTTGGAAACCGGTTGATATCATTCTCGAGAGAAAACCCAAAGAGGCGACTCAGTGCCCGAACAAGCAATTGCAAAGTCAAAACATAGAGTGTTGCCCCAAAAATTAATGCAAATCATCTATAACAAGGAAAAAATTGGGGAAGCACCACTTTGGGGGGGCACCCAGCTTGGGCAAAGTCCCCCGGGAAAACCATCATTATCCAGACCACGAAATGCTCTCAAGAAGAAAATTTTAAGAAAAACGGGAGATTGCCTCGTAGGCCCCCAAGGAGTGAGCTTGGTTTTAAATGTTATATCCCAGGTTGTGTCATAAAGCCTTCTCAGGGTAAAAAAAAAGATACATTAACTTAGTGGTTATTGGCAAAAGCATTTCAAACATACCATTTCAGAAAAAAAGGGTCAATAATAGAGCGGGTCTTACGAAAGATATTTTAAATTGGGGAGACTATTTTTTGTTTCTAAATACCACACGAACGTATTTATAAAAAATAAATAATAATAATAAAAATAATAATAATAATAAAATAAATATTAATAAAAATAACAACTTTATTTCTACAAGGACATGTACAAGGTAAACAGGCCTAGCGACTTCAATGCACACTATTACTAACATCCCTTTTTATGCAGAACATTTCGGCAAATAGGTCAGTTTGTCCCAGGATGCGACCCCACCGTACCCATTGTACTAATGGGGGAACATAGACAAGAGGGGTTCCAAATATCGTCACCATATATCTCGAAATAATCTGAACAATGGTATTAAAATACGGAAAAGCAAAACTGAGAAAGGTGTTTTTCAATTTTTCAGGAATAATGTCTTTGTGATAAGGAAGAAAGATCGTGAACTTTGGGTAGCATTTTGCCCCTGACGATCTGTACCATCTTGGGGGGCATGAAACGAATATTTCAACCAGCATGGCCAGGAGCCCTTGCGATACTATGATCAAAAAAAAGTCTGGGAAGATATCGGATGCAAAGTGAAAAACTTTGGTCCATTATGTACTGTAGCTATTGTCACATTGGTCTTTTCTGATGGAGGAAATTTGAAGCAGTGTCATCAAAAAGGGCGGGTCATTAAAAACAGGACAAGGTGGTCCATTCGAGGTGGCGAATATCTAAAACCATCGTACGGTATGGGGAAAACATGGTCCCAAAAATGTGCGGAGCTCGGATTTTTCAAAGAAGTCAGGCCGAGCCCTTTGCACAGGATGTGTGAAAAAGTCAATCGTAGAAAATATGGGGCTTAGAAAAAACCGAAAAGGGGGCCAGTAAAAAAGGGAGGGGGCCTAAAGGATCTGCTGCAAAATGGAGACTAAAGGAGCGTTTCAGGCTAGGTCTCCTTTTTTTTTTTAAGAAAAAAAGAGGAGAAACATGGATAGGTATCCCCCCAGGAGGAAAAGACATAAAACTGAATTTTAGGCCCAAATGGACCTCAGTACAGCTGGAAATGCAAATGCAGCATGGAACCGTGCCAAAATTTACCTTTTATGACAAAAACCAAACCCAAAACCCGACAAAAAACCTCACATTAACCAAGCCACCTCGGGAGACAAAAGAGATGGGGAGGAACCCACCACCACCTGGAAACCGACAGGGACCCCCCAGAATACACCCGTCACCTGATGACACCGTAAGCCTTTCACCGTAGATTTGGGGAGGATCAGGGGTCTCCAATGACCATGGCAAACTACACTACCCCCAAAACTTTTCAAATGGCCTAAACCCGGGAAATTTCCCGGACTAAACTACAAAGCCAAAAGGGGAAAAACCTCAAAGGAAAAAGGAAAGGGATGGGGAAGGAAAAAATGGAAAAGAGGGGTGGGGGGGATAGACCAGGGAAGGGGAGGAAGGGGGGGTAATTAGATTCGATTTGAGGAAGAGGGTCTCAAGTGTACTGGAATGCAATAGCTTTCAATAAGGATCCAAATCAAATCTCATATGAGTGGACATTAGGCTAGTCTTGAACCCTGCACCCCTATTTCTATTATAAATTGATGTCTGGGGTTTTTGTTGACTGTTTTGGGTTGTATATTGAGAGAGGCCAAAAAACACCCCACAGAGAAAAAGCCCTTTGCTTGGATTTTTTCTTTTAAAACCATTGTTCATGTTTTCAGGGTTTAGAAATAAAGCCAGAAGCCTATTATGTTAATTTTTTTAGTAAAAGTAGGCTTAGAGATAAAAATTCCCCCGGTTTTTAACCCCTTACTGGGCACCCTGGAAAAAACAAAAATTTTAAGTCCTTACTACAGGTCATAGAGTATCTTAATTAAGCACAATGACCTATATAAGTAATTCTAAAAAAAAATTTTTATTCAAAAGCATAATTCGATGCCAATAAATTTATGGTCCCCCCCGGGAACTGGTGCAATTTTGAAAGTTGAAAGTTCCAATTTTTAATGAAAAATTAAGAAGCATTTTTTCTAATTTATTAGGCATTAGACCAAAATAAAAAGCATAGAGGGAAATTTTTTCCAAAAATTTTTAAGACCTACAAAAAATAAAAGGGGGAATCAAAAAAAAGCAGGGGACTTGCCAGGGAAAAACTTGCAATTCCCCCTTTCTGAACTTCTTTAAAAGAACATCATTCAGATATGTTAACTAGAAGAATGGCTAGAAACAATTTTTTTTTTTTTTCTTTATGCATAAATTTTTTCCCTTTCTGAAATTGAAGAACAAATTCATCAAAAGATCTTTTATCAGGATTCCTATTTTAAGCTTTCTTTCCCCGGGGTAATCAAGGTTTTTGGTCACCTATCTTTTTTTCCTCACACTTGGGACATGTGAATCTGGTGGGAAGTATTCATCACATGCAAGCAATTCCAGGCAGCTGGCCTGGTTCTGGTCTCTTTCCCCAAAAAAAAAAACATATTTGGTATCTGTTTTTGGAGGCAACACCCTACAACAATTTCTCATTCATTGGAAGGACAAATAAAAAGATCCAGTACACACCCAAAACACTACGAAAATCAATATGCATCAAAAAATTTAAAAAATTTATTTTTCGTAATTTTACAGTATCCCCAGTTTATTGCCTTTTCCCTTGAGTTTGTTTAAATGATATGCAGTCGTATTATGCATACACAGACTTTAGTCCTTTTAAAATATTTCTAAACATTTTTTTATGCACCAGACACAAAAGTCAGAACTTACTGACACTGCATTTTTGGGGAATATAAAGATAATGTAACCGAGGAAAAAAAAAATGCTCGGACGATGCCAAGAGCAAAAAGTTAAAAATTTTTTTCTCTCAACCAATGGGGAACAACCCGACGCCACGACACTTAGCTGGACCAACTTGCAGAAGGCTTTTGATTGGGGCAAACTACAAAACAGAACCCAGATCACAGTGGGGGTAGGAAGACACTTTTAGGCCCGTAAATGTATGGGCTCAAAACCGAAAAAGGCAGCAGTGCTGTGGGATAAAAAAATAGGCCATGCCTATGAACCTAAAATTTGGGAAAAGGGGGTCAGAAGTAAGGGGGAAGAAAGGGGGTGAAGGGGCGCTAAAGGCTCTACTCAAAATTTTTTGTATAAAAAATTGCTGACACAAAATCAAAAAGTGAAAGGGATGTCAAAGTAGGGCCGTCAGTAAGGAGAGAAGATAAAAGTAAGAGTGGTAAGTGGTGGCAGATAGGTAAATTTTGCGAGCTTGCTGGTAAACTGGACAACCACAAGAAAGGACGAACTCAAACTGAGACCCGACAAACCTCACAGAGAAAATGAGGGGTCCTCCATGAAAACCCTGGGTTAAGACAATATGGGCCCAATGACGACGGAGAGTGCAGTCTCCTTTAAAACCCAAAATTGGGTTTAAAAAGAATTAAATTTTTTAGGTGCATATCTGACCACCGTTTTGCCAAAGGTTGCAAAGACGGGGAGAGATGGCGGGAAAATATCCCTGAATAGAAGGCTTCATAGGGAAAACCCAAAAGATCACGTACTGCTGACCGTTCGCAGGTCCCTCCGTTCATTCCCCCCCAGGGACCTAAAAGGGAAACGCCGCTTTGTTTTTCCCAACTACAAAAAGCAAAAAGTTGAAATTTTGAAGGACAAGTGGGTAAGGGGAATAAAATTGTTTAATAGCTTTTACTGTGCTGGCGGAATCGAAACAATTTCAAACGCAATGAGATATACATGTAATACAGGGAATGCTACGAGGGTGGCTAAACCGACTGAAAAATGCTAGCCGAGTCTAGCAAATACCCCGGACAACTTCGTCAGGAAACACCACTCAAAACCCAAATCCATCAGAAGATTTAGAGCCACGTACGAACAAAAATGGGATACTTGAGACGGAAATAATCAAAAAAAGAGAGCCAGAAGCGCCCTAGGTATGAAGGGTTTAGCGCACGCAGTAAGAAGAACAGACATGAACCCTTGGAACTTCCCTACAAGAAGGCAAAAGCAGCTACAGAACCACAAGGGAGGCAACTGGAGAAAGACCGGAGGAGTGAAGATTTAAAAAAAGGTCCGAGTAAGCAGGGGGGCCGATAAAGAACAGACCTCACAAAGCGGAAACCCCCCTATATTTGAAGGAACAGAAGGGCTGCTTTGGGGCAAAGTAAAAAAGTAATGAAAAATCTAAAGACCTGTGGAAAGGGAAAATTTTACCGACTAGAGGCTTTTTAAAAAGGGGTGGACGAAAGGCACCAAGGCATAAACGTAAACCTTTTGGGGGAAGGGGACTGCTTTGAAAAAATTGGCGATCATCTGCGGGGAATAATTTTTATCACCATTCCGCTTCGACAATCTGGGCAGAAGCAAACTAGGAGGTCCTGCGATCCCCCTCCCCCCCTGAACGATGTTTCAAGAATTTTTAAAGGAGGTTTAGCCCACCATGGGAACTGCATTTTAAGAGGAAAGTGAAATTTTCCGGGGCAAAACAAAAAAAAGGCCCCAAAAAACCTGACCATATCACATTTCGAGATACGTGGAATATATGAGACTAGAGGACGTCTAGTGAAAATTATGTAATGGGTTTTCGCACCAGAAAAATTAAATTCATGAGAAGTGGCCCAACGGGAAATATGGTCAACTGTATCCTGAAGGGCAGTTGCTGACAGGCGACAGTCAGAGCCTGCGTAAGCTGTAGCGAAGTCATCCACATAAAGCGACGACCAAATATTCTGTGGCAGAAAGGATGGCAGAGCATTTATAGCCAAGAGGAAAAGGGTAGTGCTAAAGACACAATCTTGTGGCACTCCCTTGGCCTGAACAAAGTCTGAGGAAAACGAGTCACCAACACAAACACAAAACTGTTTTTCAGATAAGAAAGCAGCAAGGAAGTATGGTAGATTCCCATAGAGGCCTAAGGAGTGGGCCTGGGCTAAGATGTTTTACCTCCAAGTGGTGTCATATGCCTTCTTGAGATCAAAAAAGGCTGCCATAACAGTGGTTATTAGCAAAGACATTTTGCACATATGTATCTAATTTTATGCAAGAATCGCAAACAAGTGACACAGGATGCAAAACAACCACAGGGGTAGTTGAATGATAGCTCTAGGCCTTTCGTGTTTTATTAATATTTGCAGCTTCTCTTGAGAATCTTCCTAAAGAACTGTGTCATCGGCTAAAAGCAACTGTGACAACTTCCATTTATATATAGATTCATTATCTTAACTGAAGACCTCTCCACAACACCTTAGCGCTCACTTCTTTTACTGCCCCATCAATAAATTGTTGGTAAAGTATCTATTACTCTCCTACATATCATATCCTGTGCCTCACTATCCACAAACACTTTGCTCTTGTAAGTAACCTACCACCATGTATTTGCAAACAACACATCTTTAATTTTGTTTATTCTACTAATTTATACAGAAAAAGGGGTTACTAGCATGATGTTCCTGGCATTTTAGTCGCCTTTTATGGCACATATTGTTTGTGAAAGAATGCTTATCTAGTAGAGTTGTGTTTTTGTGAGTGTTCATAAAAAACAACATAGTGGGGGGTAGTATAAGGAGCGTGGAGGGGACACGATCTGAAAACTTGTATCATGACTCATCACCGTTAGTGTTACAGGCTTATTAACTGGATGCTTTTTTTTTTGTGTTTGTCAGCAACATTTTTTGTTTATCATTCACGCAAGCCAGAATCTGAGAAGCTTTTGGGGGGTTACACAGAAGGCTGCCTTCCTCTTTGTATCAGTGTTTTACTCAGCGTGGCTTGTAGAACAAAGAGTCAAGGAAACCGAGGAAGAGTGATCTAGGTAGGAAGAGTGGACAGCAGAGCTCAGGAAAAGAGAATAAGAGTGTGAAAGGAGGGTAGTTAGTAATGTAATGAAGGATACAATAGCTGCAGAGAGCGAGAAGCGGGAGTTTGTTAGCAACATTTGTTGTTTAACGTTCACACAAGCCAGAATCTCAGAAGCTTTTGGAGGGATACATTGAGGGCTGCCTTATTCTTTCTATCAATGTTTTACTCGGTGTGAACTATAGAACAAAGAATCAAGGAAACTGAGGAAGAGTGATCTAGGCAGGAGGATTGGACAGCAGAGCTCAGGAAAAGGGAACAGGAGTGTGAAAGGAGGCTAGATAGTTTAACAATATAATGGATGATACAATGGCTGCAGAGAGCAAAAGTGAGAGCTACAAGCTGCAGCTCCAGAGGCTAGGATACAGATCCTAGTAGAGGAACTGAAAATGCTGACATGGTATATAGAGCCAAAGAGCAAAATAGGTATATCATCAGGAACAGGAACATCACCAAATAGTGAGAGTGCTGAAGAAAGGGAAAGAGATAAGTTATATGCCTAGGCCCTTTCAGATCACCAGGGGGAGCAGGAAAAGTTGAGAAAGGAAAGTGGCTTGTTATTGGGTACAGGGACAGCAGATAGAGAGGTGACTGAAGGAAGGGAAAGAGACAGGTCCTCTGCAGAGGTGCTATCAGGCCATCAGGAGATTCAGGAAATGTTAAGAAGAGCAGCAATGGAGATGCTAAATCAGATCCTGAGATAGAAGGGAGAGATCAATCTTTTTTCATGGGCTTCAGGATGCTGAATGGCCAACACACGAAGACGACAGAAGATGAAAAAGAGATTGAAAAAAATAACATGAAAGAGATAGGAGAGGAAGAAAGAGAAACCCAGCTGGGCAATTTTCATTGAATAGTGGGATGCTAAAGGGAAAGAAACCATCCGGTTAATTGATTTCTAGGCATGTGTGAAACAGGTTCCTGCAGCAGAACCATGACTAAGGGGTTCGTCAAATTACCAAGGAATGTACCTCAACCATGACAGAACATGAGAAGAATGACAAACTGAGAGAGATGATACAAAGATGCAAGGAACTGGAAAAAGTGTCGAAGGTAGAGATGGGCAGGGAAGCTTAGACTCAGGAGGACCAACAAACACAACCTCTCTCGTAACCACTCACAGAACACCCTCAACCCTGACAACCCCACCACAACCAAAGTAAACAAAACAACCCACATTCTGCACTCACTGCCCACATCGACCAGCAAGGGTGGATCTCATATTCACCTTAAGTAGTTCAGACATTGAGGACATCACATATTCAAGGCACCTCAGAGCTAGTGATCACGTGGTCCTGAGCTTCGAATACACTGTAGAGTTAAAAGTGTAGAGTGACACAGGACGAAAAGATAGGTGAAGCCAAACTAGAAAAGAGGGAACTACATAGGCATGTGGAATTTACTGCATGAGATATTGTGGGAAAGAGAACTGGTAATTGAAATGATGGAATGTGTGACCACAAAATGTCAGAAGGCAAAGGAGAAGTTCACACCCAAGGGCAAAAGAAACAATAGGAAGTCCAAAACGAAGCTGATTTACCCAAAATTATAGAGAGACCAAAAATAAGTGTGCTAGAGAATGGAAAAAATGGATCAAATGGCCCAGGAAAATAAGGAGGTAGTTAAAAAACCAGAAAGATAGCAATACGAGAATGCGTTCGAAAACCCGATCTGATGAAAACTATTGCACAGCTACTCAGGAGAAAAACAACATCAACGACCAGGGAATCAGGTTGAAAAAGGAAAAAATGGCAAAAAAGTCCGAAGAACTAAATGCGTGATAGGTTTTTCTGTTTGGGAACAAAAATGACTACACAGCGAGATGGAAATGAAAACCCAAAAAGTTCTGGACACACCCACAACCCATAGGAGGTGAAGAGGCTGTAAAAGGTGGGGCCCGGGAAAAATCTCTCCATGGGGCTTGAGAGAGGGGGGGCAGAATATGAGTGTGCCCCTAATTATAATCTTCAAAACAAATCGAAACGGGAATTTTCCAAGGTGTGGAAACAGCGAAAGCAGTCCCATTTTTAAGAAAGGAGACAGGCAGGGGGGCATTTTCTACAGATCAGTGCATAGCATGTAAGGTATGCAAAACCATGGAAAATTTATCGGAAAAGCAAGTGGGCACCTAAAAGAAGAATTTTTCACGATAACGAGCGTATTTCAGGGGGGGGAAATCCTTGTCACAAAACCTATGAAGTTTTAAAAAGGTTAAAGTAAGGGAAGGGGGGGAGGGGTGGGGTAAAATCCTTTTCCTAATTAAGAAGCCTTTTCCATTCGCCAAGAATTAAAAGCAAAACTATAGGGCGGAAGGAATGATAGGAAAGGCACTGCAATGGATTTAAAATACCTGAAAGGGAAAGAAAGGAGACTCGAGGTGATTTGGG
>NW_026509652.1:0-14914 GCF_026875155.1 Cherax quadricarinatus | reverse complement strand
GAGGGAGCAGAGGCGCTATGTGTACCCCTAACAACAATATTTCAATACTCTAAGAACGGGAGATTGCCTGGGGCCATGGAAGACAGCAAATGTAGTCCCAATCTTTGAAAAAGGAGACAGACAGAAGCATTAAACTACAGACCGTGTCACTGACATGTATAGTATGCAAATCATGGAGAAGATTATCAGGAGAAGAGTGGTGGAACACCTAGAAAGGAACGATCTCATCAACAGCACCCAACATGGTTTCAGGGAGGGGAAATCCTGTGCCCACAAACCTACTGGAGTTCTATGACATGGTGACAGCAGTAAGACAAGAGGAGAGGGGTGGGTGGATTGCATTTTCCTTGGACTGCAAGAAGGCGTTTGACACAGTTTCCACACAAGAAATTGGTGCAAAAACTGGAGGACCAAGCAGGGATAAACGGGGAAGGCACGCAATGGATCAGGGAATACTTGTCAGGAAGACAGCAGCGAGTCATGGTACGTGGCGAGGTGTCAGAGTGGGCACCTGTGACCACGGGGTCCCACAGGGGTCAGTCCTAGACCAGTGCTGTTTCTGGAAATTTGTGAACGACATGACTGAAGGAATAGACTCTGAGGTGTCCCTGTTTGCAGATGACGTGAATTTGATGAGAAGAATTAAACTCGATCGAAGACCGGGCAGAACTAAAAAGGAATCTGGACAGGCTCCCAGACCGGGTTTCCAGCAATTGGCTCCTGGAGTTCAACCCCACCAAGTGCAAAGTCATGAAGATTGGGGAAGGGCAAAGAAGACCGCGGGACGGAGTCCCAGTCTAGGGGCCAGAGACTAAAAACCTCACTCAAGGAAAAAAGATCTTGGGGTGAGTAAAAACACCAGGCACATCTCCTGAAGCGCACATCAACCAAATAACGCTGCAGCATATGGGCGCCTAGCAAACCTCAGAACAGCATCCGACATCTTAATAAGGAATCATTCAGGACCCTGTACACCGTGTACGTTAGGCCCATATTGGAGTATGCGGCACCATTTGGAACCCATACCTAGCCAAGCACGTAAAGAAACTAGAGAAAGTGCAAAAGGTTTGCAACAAGACTAGTCCCGGGGCTAAAAGGTATGTCCTACGAGGAGAGGTTAAGGGAAATCAACCTGACACACTGGAGGGGCAGGAAGATAGGGGGGACATGATAATGACATACAAAATACTGAGAGGAATTGACAAGGTGGACAAAGACAGGATGTTCCAGAGATTGGACACAGTAACAAGGGGACACAGTTGGAAGTTTAAGACACAGATGAATCACAGGGATGTTAGGAAGTATTTCTTCAGCCACAGAGTAGTCAGTAAGTGGAATAGTTTGGGAAGCGATGTAGTGGAGGCAGATCCATACATAGTTTTAAGCAGAGGTATGATAAAGCTCCGGCTCAGGGAGAGTGACCTAGTAGCGATCAGTGAAGGCGGGGGCCAGGCTGGGACTCGACCTCGAAAACCTAAAACTAGGTGAGTACAACTAGGTGAGTACACACACACACATGCACACCACACAACACACACACACACACACACACACACACACACCCCACACACACAACACACACACACACACTCACACACACATCCACACACACACACACACAGACACACACACACACACACACATGCACCACACACACACAACACACCCCACACAAAACACACACACACACACACACATGCACACACACACACACAACACACACACACACACACACACCCCACACCCCAACACACACACCCCACACAATGCACACACACACACACACACACATGCACACACATACACACACACCACACACAAAACAAACACACCCCGCGGGTTTTCAACCCCGGGCAGGGGTATGGTTTGAGTCATTACTTGTAACCTAACCTCAGCCTGGCTACTACGTGAGTCAGTACTTGAAACCCAAAGCCTCAGCCTGGCTACTAACATGAGTAAGTACTTGAAACCCAAGCCTCAGCCTGGCTACTACGTGAGTCAGTATTTTGAACCAAGCCTCAGCCTGGCTACTCATGAGTCATTACTTGTAACCTAACCTCAGCCTGGCTACTACGTGAGTCAGTACTTGTAACCAAGCCTCAGCCTGGCTACTACATGAATCAGTACTTGTAAACCATACCAAAAGCCTGGCCACTGCATGAGTTAGTAACTTTGAACCAAGCCTCAGCCGGGCTACTACGTGAGTCAGTACTTGTAACCAAGCCTCAGCCTGGCTACTACATGAATCAGTACTTGTAACCAACCTCAATCTGGCTACTACATGAGTAAGTTCTTGTAACCAAGCCTCAGCCTGGCTACTACATGAGTCAGTATTGTAACCAAGCCTCAGCCGGGCTACTACATGAATCATACTTGTAACCAAGCCTCAGTCTGGCTACTACATAGTAAGTACTTGTAACCAAGCCTCAGCCGGCTACTACATGATTAATTTACTTGTAACCAAGCCTCAGCCTGGCTACTACGTGAGTCAGTACTTGCAACCAAGCCTCGGGCCTGGCTACTACATGAATCAGTACTTGTAACCATACCTAAGCCTGGCCACTACATGAGTTAGTACTTTGAACCAAGCCTCAGCCTGGCACTACGTGAGTTCAGTACTTGTAACCAAGCCTCAGCCTGGCTACTACGTGAGTCAGTACTTGTAACCAACCCTCAGCCTGGCTACTGCATGAATCAGTACTTGTAACCAACCCTCACCTGGCTACTACATGAGTCAGAAACTTTGAACCAAGCCTCAGCCTGGCTACTACGTAAAGTCAGTACTTGTAACCAAGCCTCACCTGGCTAATACGTGAGTCAGTACTTGTAACCAAGCCTCAGCCTGGCTACTAAAATGAACCCAGTACTTGTAACGAAGCCTCAGCCTGGCTACTACGTGAGTCAGTACTTGTAACCAACCCTCAGCCTGGCTATTTACATGAGTAAGTACTTGTAACCAACCCTCAGCCTGGCAAACTACATGAATAAAGTGCTTGTAACCAACCCTCAGCCTGGCTACTACATGAGTAGTACTTGTAACCACCCTCAGCCTGGCTACTACATGAATCAGTACTTGTAACCAAGCCTCAGCCTGGCTACTACATGAGTAAGTACTTGTAACCAACCCTCAGCCTGGCTACTACATGAATCAGTACTTGTAACCAAGCCTCAGCCTGGCTACTACATGAATCAGTACTTGTAACCAACCCTTAGCCTGGCTACTACATGAGTAAGTTCTTGTAACCAACCCTCAGCCTGGCTACTACATGAATCAGTACTTGTAACCAACCCCCAGCCTGGCTACTACACGAGTAAGTTCTTGTAACCAACCCTCAGCCTGGCTACTACATGAATCAGTACTTGTAACCAACCCTCAGTCTGGCTACTACATGAGTAAGTATTTTGTAACCAAGCCTCCAGCCTGGCTACTACATGAGAAAAGTACTTGTAACCAAGCCTCAGCCTGGCTACTACGTGAGTCAGTACTTGCAACCAAGCCTCAGCCTGGCTACTACATGAATCATACTTGTAACCATACCTAAGCCTGGCCACTACATGAGTTAGTACTTTGAACCAAGCCTCAGCCTGGCTACTACGTGAGTCAGTACTTGTAACCAAGCCTCAGCCGGGCTATAACGTGAGTCAGTACTTGTAACCAACCCCAGCCTGGCTACTGTATGAATCAGTACTTGTAACCAACCCCTCAGCCTGGCACTACATGAGTCAGTACTTTGAACCAAGCTCACCCTGGCTACTACGTGATCAGTACTTGTAACCAAGCCTCAGCCTGGCTACTACGTGAGTCAGTACTTGTAACCAAGCCTCAGCCTGGCTACTACATGAATCAGTACTTGTAACCATACCTAAGCCTGGCCACTACATGAGTTAGTACTTTGAACCAAGCCTCAGCCTGGCTACTACGTGAGTCAGTACTTGTAACCAAGCCTCAGCCTGGCTACTACGTGAGTCAGTACTTGTAACCAACCCTCACCTGGCTACTGCATGAATCAGTACTTTTTACCAACCCTCACCCTGGCTACAAACATGAGTCGTACTTTGAACCAAGCCTCAGCCTGGCTACTACGTGAGTCAGTACTTGTAACCAACCCTCAGCCTGGCTACTGCATGAATCAGTACTTGTAACCAACCCTCAGCCTGGCTACTACATGAGTCAGTACTTGTAACCAAGCCTCACCTGGTTTACTAACGTGAGTCAGAAACTTGTAACCAAGCCTCAGCCTGGCTACTACATGAATCAGTACTTGTAACGAAGCCTCAGCCTGGCTACTACGTGAGTAAAGTACTGTAACCAACCCTCAGCCTGGCTACTACATGAGTAAGTACTTGTAACCACCCTCCGCCTGGCTACTACTTTAAAATCAGTGCTTGTAACCAACCCTCAGCCTGGCTACTACATGAGTAAAGTACTTGTAACCAACCCTCAGCCTGGCTACTAATGAATCAGTACTTGTAACCAAGCCTCAGCCTGGCTACTACATGAGTAATTTACTTGTAACCCAACCCTCAGCCTGGCTACTACATGAATCATAACTAATTTTGAAACCAAGCCTCAGCCTGGCTACTCCCATAAAATCAGTACTGTAAACCAACCCTCAGCCTGGCTACTACATGAGTAAGTTCTTGTAACCCAACCCTCAGCTGGCAAACTACATGAATCAGTACTTGTAACCAACCCCCAGCCTGGCTACTAAAACGAGTAAGTTTTTGTAACCAACCCTAGCCTGGCTACTACATGAATCAGTACTTGTAACCAACCCTCAGCCTGGCTACTACATGAGTAAGTACTTGTAACCAACCCTCAGCCTGGCTACTACATGAATCAGTACTTGTAACCAACCCTCAGCCTGGCTACTACATGAGTCAATACTTGTAACCAACCCTCAGCCTGGCTACTACATGAGTCAGACTTGTAACCAACCCTAAAGCCTGGCTACTACATGAGTAAAGTTCTTGTAACCAACCCTCACCTGGCTACTACATGAATCAGTACTTGTAACCAATCCTCACCTGGCTACTACATGAGTCAGTACTTTGTAACCAACCCTCAGCCTGGCTACTACATGAATCAGTACTTGTAAGCAAGCCTCAGCCTGGCTACTACATGAGTAAGTACTTGTAACCAACCCTCAGCCTGGCTACTACATGAGTAAGTACTTGTAAACCAACCCTCAGCCTGGCTACTACATGAGTAAGTACTTGTAACCCAAACCCCTCAGCCTGGCTACTACATGAGTCAGTACTTGTAACCAACCCTCAGCCTGGCTACTACATATTTCATACTTGTAAACAACCCCTCAGCCTGGCTACACATGGTCAGTACTTGTAACCAACCCTCAGCCGGCTACTACATCAGTCAGTTAGTTTGTTTTTTTTTTGCAAGTTTTTTCTGCTCAGGCCTCTAATTGTATTCCATTCAGATTCATTTTTTTAACTTATCTCTTTACATGTTTCTAATACTTGACACAGAGAGAAGGAATTTAATGTAAAATTCCATAGGAAATTTTACATTAACTTCTTCCTCTTTTAAATTTTTAATATCTATTTCGAAGGTTCTCCAATGAGCAGGTTAGTCATTATGTCTAGTCAAGTACAATTCAAGACGACTTTAAAATCAGTAATGCTCAATAACATTTTAAATGGCACTGGGGAAACTCGTAATTTTTGCATTTACTGGGGTTGAATTCGATTTAAAAAGTGGTCGCTTGGTTGACCAGTCTTACAGTTTGATCAGATCTGTTCGATTTTACAGTGTCCTATCGCTTTTTTTGTCATTAATTTTATATCATTTACTGACAGGGATTCATTTACCCCTACTGATAAGTCAATCAGGTGTATCAGAAACAGTATCGGCCCCCAGGCTGATCACTGCAGAACTCCACTTCTTATGCTTCCCCAGTCGACATCTCTTGTTGACTATGGTTTCTTTGTCTCTTCCCCTGTTATTCCAGTCTACTGCTGAAATTTTTGCTCCAGTCATTTTCCTCTCTCCTGCCACACATCATGTCTTCAACACGTCGCTGAATTCCTTGTCATTGCTCATGAGCTTTCCTCAGTCTTATTGCTTAGTCTTTGACTGTCATCCTCCTCCTGACATGACTATGGAGCAATTTCGGTCCAGACATAGTTTTTGCTGCTGTGTCATCCTCATATAGTCGATCAGCTTCTCTTCTCACCTTTACATATTCGTTTTTGGCTCTGATGCTAATTTTCCCGTATTTTTTTCTTATTGTTTTCCCCATGCATGAATTTTTGGTTTTCCTCTCTGCATTTTTAGTTGAACCATTAACTTTCTTTTTTCTTGTCATTTCAAATTCTTCTTCTGGATATGAAGTTCTCCTCCGCCTCCTGCCACTCTATCATGCTACGTTCTCTATCATTTCATTCGCTGACTCTCCTAGTTCCTCTGTCCATTGTCATACATTCAGAAAGTCTCTCATCTTTTTAAAGTTCCCTCTTTCGAAATATGGTTTCTCCCGTCCCCTCACTAACTATTCTTTCCCCTCATTGTTTACTCTCACGAGGTATTCAACATTCCCGTACTGTTTGGCCACTAGCACCCCAGAGGCCTCTAATATTCTATTTCGCGTTTATCAGATGGACTGATGGTAAATATTAGATTCAGTCTTGCTGGCTCGTCCTCTCTCATCTTGTTGTCGCCTTGACATGCTGACACATAAAGTTTTCCGCCACTACCTCCATCATGACTCACAAAATCGTAATGACACGATTGCAAACGAACTACAGTAAGGGTGGCCCAGTGGCTTTTGCGCTGACCTGGAGTTTTACGACTCACTCGCCGTGAGTTCAGTCCCCACCCGTACCGTGGTTTGTTTGCCTCCATCATCTTAGAAGTTCATCTTTCTGGTTCCCCATACTGGTTCCAGTTCTCTGAGTCAACGTCTTTGTAGCTGAACCTTCCTATGGTTTGTAGTTTTTCTTTGGTCATTGTGGGTTCTTCTTGCTGTTCCTGTCATGGTGTCGACCAATGCTTTGTTGCCTTCATAATCCGGGCCCTGATCTTGTTGCTATTTGTTGGTGAGTTTGTAGTTTCACTGCTACAACTACTACTATAAGGGTACCCCACTCTTAATTATACACATTATGTAGTCACTTGACTTATTTCTGTTTTTCATCTTATCTCTATAAATTTCTCTGTCATTAACAGTGTAACTCCTTCCCTCTGCCTGTTTCCTTTATTCTTTTTTTCATTATTTCATGTCCTGCTGAGAATATGGCATCTGTTTTCATATTAGGTAGCTTTGTCTCTGTCATAGCTATGATGTTTGAGGGTTGTCTCAAATCGTTCATTCAATTCTCTAGTTTGGTAATCACTTTGCATACGTGAACCATATCCTATACTTTCTTTTACTGTGCTCTAGCTTGTAGTGGCTGCGATGTTCGATGCTCGTTCATAAGGAAGGAGGAGGTGAGGCTGGGGTTGATTTATTGGTTGTTACAAGGAAAGGGGAAACGTTAGTGTTATTGATGTTGAGAGGGAAAGGTGTGAAGTTATTATTATTTTGGAGGAAGTTGGGGAAGGGCCTTGAGATAGGCCTGTTCAGAGATAGGCAGGTAGTGAGTCATCAGAGATTTCTGGAGACTAGGTGTTCCCTTCTCTTGCCCTTCTCTCCCTCTGCTTCACTTTTCCTGTAATTATCGACTTTTTACATGCTCCCCCAACTGTTCCCTCTCCATTTACGTGATCTCTTCATCCAGGTATACTTGCGATGTTCTGTATTTTTTTCAAACGCTTTCTGTTTCAAAATTCTTTTTTCAAGCTTCATGTGACCAGAATTTTAGCTTGCTTGGACACTGTCCTGAAAAACCTTCCTGATCTTGGAAAAACATCTACCCCAACAGGTTTTACATTTCCCTTTTTCTATTTTTCTAAGTCCTTTTTAAAGCCTAATTTTAAATAACCCAAAAAAAAAGGGAGCCCCAGTAATTAAGGTTTTTTTTTTTTTTTACATATTTACTTTCAGAGAGCTTTAACTTACCCAATTTCCTATCCTTTTTCTCATTAAACCAAAACTAAACTCATATCTAAGTAATATTACTTCTTCTCTCCCCCTTTTTTCTGTAATACAGTGGGCTATACAACACAAGTAAATAAAAACTGGCGAAAAAAGATGCCAGTAAACACTGCCGATGTGTGAAGGTTGTGGCAAGATTTAGTCGGAAAAACCCTCCGGAGACCAGATACTAAAATAAAAGGCCATTTTAACCCCTTTCCAGGCACGACCTAAAAAGTGCCTGCACTCTACACAAAAAAACCAAAAAACCCCTTTGGGAATTTCCCCAAAAGCAAGATTTTTACATCAAAAAAGGTGACACTCCAGAGTTATGTTTTTTGAACCCGCAGTTACAGCAATAGGATTCGGGTTATTCTTAATCTCAGAAGATTCGCAAGTGACACGCGATCCCTGCCCTTTACCGCTGGCCGCTCACATGTGATTTCATGACCTCACTCAGCTAACCACCACATTGGACTTCAGACCTCACTTGCCTGGCCACTCACTAATTCAGACTTCACCGGCTGGCCACTCACATGTGACTTCTGCCCCTCACTTGCCTGGCCACTCCATTGACTTCATACTTTACTCCTGGCCCACCACATGTGTTTTCATGCTTTACTCGGGTGGCCACCCCATTACTCAGGGGCTTCATTTTCACTGGCCACCACATGTGACTTCTGACCTCCTTTTAGCGGCCCCCACTGGACTTCTTTACCCATTCACTCCCCCAGGACCCTCTCCTCACCTAAAATTTTCTCGCGTTCGTTGTTTTCTCCGTGAACTTTTTAAAGACTTGGTGGGCGAAACTCTTCCAGTAAAATCCTACCGGCTTGTAAATTTTTAATTTACATACTCTCTCTATTTTCTTTTTTTTGTTAAGTTTTTTTTATAAACATATTCCCCGCCTCGCCTAATTTGTGAAAACAGTTTTTCCCCGGGGTCTTCACCTATCCGGGTGCTGGAGTGATGTCAGTGTTGCCAATGGGGAGTGATGTCAGGTTGCCAAGTAGGGAGTGACTGTCAGTGTTCCCAAAGTGTGGAGTGACTGTTAGTTTCCAAGTGATGGGTGATGTTATGTTCCCAAAGTGTGGAGTACTGTTAGTGTTCCCAAGTGTTGGGAGTGCTGTTAGTGTTTGCCAATGTTGGAGTGACTTTTGTGTTGCCAAGTAGGGGAGTGACGTTAGGTTGCCAAGTGAGGGGTGATGTTATGTTCCCAAGGATGGAGTGACTATTGTGTTGCCAATTTTGGATGATGTTAGTGTTCCCCAAGTTTTGGAGTGACTGTTAGTGTTCCCAATTGTGGAGTGACGTTAGTTTTTCCAAGGATGGATGACTGTTAGTGTTGCCAAAGTGATGGATACGTCGTGTTGCCAAGTATGGATGACGTTGTGTTGCCAAGTGAGGATGACTGTCATTTTTCCAAGGATGGATGACTTTTATGTTGCCAAGTGAGGAGTGACTGTTAGTTTTTCCCAAATATGGAGTACGTTAGTTTTCCCAAGTGATGGAGTGACTGTTAGTGTTGCCAAGTGATGGAGTGACTGTTAGTGTTGCCAATGAGGGGTGACTTTTTAGTGTTGCCAATGAGGGAGTGACTGTTAGTTTTCCCAAGTGAGGAGTGCGTTAGTGTTCCCAAAGTAGGAGTGCTGTTATGTTGCCAAGTGGGGAGTGACTGTTAGTGTTCCCCAATGGGGGAGTGTGTCGTGTTGCCAAGTAGGGAGTGACTGTTTTTTTCCAAGTGATGGAGGACTGTCATGTTGCCAAGTGAGGAGTACGTCGTGTTCCCAAGTGATGGAGTGACTTCAGTGTTCCCAATGATGGATGACTGTTAGTGTTGCCAATGATGGAGTGACTTTATGTTGCCAAGTGATGGGGACTGTCGTGTTGCCAAGTGATGGAGTGACGTTGGTTGCCAAGTATGGATTTGACTTCAGTGTTTCCAAGTGAGGGAGTGACTGTCATGTTCCAAGTGATGGATGACTGCCCATTTTGCCAAGTGATGGAGTGACTGTTAGTGTTGCCAAGTGTTGAAGTGACTTTAGTGTTCCAAGTGAGGGTGACTGTTTTGTTGCCAATGTGGATGACTGTCAGTTTTGCAAGTGATGGGGACTGTCAGTTTGCCTAGGGGAGGGAGTGATGTTAAGTTGCCAAGTTTTGGGAGTGACTGTTAGTTTTGCCAAGTGATGGAGTGACTGTTTGGGTTTTTGCCAAGTGATGGGTAAACGTTAGTTCCCAAGTTTGGAGTGCGTTAGTGTTCCAAGTTTTGGGAGTGACTGTTAGTGTTGCCAAGTGAGGGAGTGACTTTTTATTTTTCCCCAAGTGATGGAGTGACTGTTAGTTTTTTCCAAGTGATGGGGGGACTTTTGTTCCCAATGTGGAGTGACTGTTAGTGTTGCAAGGTTGGGGGGATTTTATGTTCCAAAGTGATGGAGTGACTGTTAGTGTTGCCAAGTATGGGAGTCTTTTAGTGTTGCCAAGGAGGAGGGCTGTATTTTTTCCCAAAGTGATGGGGGGTTTTTTAGTGTTGCCAAGTGTTTGGGTGACTGTCAGTGTTGCCAAGTGATGGAGTGATGTTAGTTTTCCCAAATGATGAGTGACTGTAGTTTTTGCCAAGTGATGGGTGACTTTATTTTGCCGTGATGGAGTACTTTTGTGTCCAAGGTGATGACTTTTATTTTGCCAAGTGATGGGGGGGACTGTTAGTGTTGCCAAGTGTGGAGTGACTGTTAGTGTCCCAAGTGATAGAGTGACGTTAGTTTTCCCAAAGGGAGGAGTTGTTATGTTGCCAAGTGGGGATGAGTTAGTTTTGCCAATGATGGAGTACTGTCATGTCCAATGAGGAGTGATTTTATGTTCCCAAGTGATGGGTGATGTCATTTTCCAATGAGGAGTGACTTCAGTGTTGCCCAAGTGATGGAGTACGTCAGTTTTTCCCAAATGATGGAGGATGTTGTGTTGCCAAGTTTTAAGTGACGTTAGTGTTCCCAAGTGTGGAGGACTGTTAGTGTTGCCAAGTGATGGAGTGACTGTCAGTGGCCAAGTGATGGAGTGACTGTCATGTTGCCTAGTGATGGAGTGCTGTTAGGTTCCAAGTTGGAGTGACTGTTAGGTTGAAAAGTGAGGAGTGACTGTCAGTGTTGCCAAGTGAGGGAGTGATGTTAGTTTGCCAAGTGTTGGGTGATGTTAGTGTTCCCAAGGATGGAGTGATTTTTAGTGTTGCCAAGTAATGGAGGCTGTTAGGTTCCCAAAGTGAGGAGTATGTTAGTGTTCCCCAAGTGATGGAGTACTGTTAGGTTCCCAAAAGTGAGGGAGTGACTTTATTTTTTGCCAAGTGAGGGAGTGCTGCAGTGTTGCCAAGTGATGGATGACTGTTAGTGTTCCCCAAGTGTTGGAGTGATTTGTTTTTTCCCAAGTGATGAAGTGACGTCAGTGTTGCCAAGTGATGGAGTGCTGTTAGTGTTGCCAAGTGAGGAGGACGTTAGTTTTGCCAAGTATGGGAAGACTGGTTCTGCAGAGCAAGTGTATAACCCCTGTGTGTTTTAAACATCGACACTGGGGGAGACCAGTTAATTAAGTTTTTTTTGGGGCAAAAGTCACAAAGTACAATTATCATACTAGTATAATTACTTAGGGAAAAACCCCCCAAAAAAAGAAAAAAATGGTAATTGTCGACCATCAGAGTGGTAGGGTAAATGCCCCTAGAGAGTGAGACAGAGAGAGAGGAGAGAGAGAGTAAAGCAAGTAAAAGTATAATTATGTGATGGGTGAGGAGTGTCATGTTTCCTCTGTTTTGGGACTATTCCCCCACCCCTGCGTGCCAATAGTCACCACTGTAGTAAATTTTATTTAGTCACGACACACACCGCACCCCCACACCCCCACACACAACACATACACCACACCATACACACACCACACATACACACACACACATACACAACCAACACACACACCATACACACCCCACACACACATACAACACAACACTCACACACCACACCAACAGGCGGGGGCATTATAGCTCGACCCCGCAACCACAATTAGGTAGTAGGTGAGTACACACACACACCAACACACCAAAACACACAAAACACACACACACACCACAAGGGGACAGAAGTAAGACAAGAGAGAGAGGGGGGGATCGATGCTTTTTTTGGACTGAAGAAGGCCTTCGACACAGTTCCTCAAAAAGGGTTTTCCGCAAAAGCAAGGACAGGGACAATAACAGGAAAGGCCTGCAATGGATCAGGAATATGCAGGGGGGCAAAAAACGAGTCATGGTACGTGACGAGGTGTCAGAGTGGGCGCCTGTGCAAGGGGTTTTCCCCGGGGGGGTCCTAGGACCCATGCTGTTCTTGGTATTGTGAACGACATAACGGGAAGGGGAACTCAGAAGTGCCCTTGTTTGCAGATGATCGAAATTAATGAAAGAATCAAATGGGTGAGGATCGCAGGACTACAAAGAGACCTGGGCAGGCAAAAAAGCCGGTCCAGCAACTGGGTCCTTGAATTTAACCCTGCCAATGCAAAGTCATGAAAATTGGGGGAAGGGGGATGAAGACCGCAGACACAAATAGTTTTGATGGCCAAGTCTGCAAACCTCACTCAAGAAAAAAAAATCGGGGGGGAAAAAAACACCGAGATACTCCTAGAACACACAACAAAAACTGCTGCAGCATACGGGCGCCTGGGAAAACCCACGGATAGCGTTCCGAAACCCCATTTAAAGGGTTCTTTTTAACTCTTTTACCTTTACGTAGGGCCCCTACGGAGTATGCAGCACCCGTTTGGGGAAACCACACCCATCAAGCACCAAGAAATTAGGAAAGTGCAAAGGTTTGCAACAAGACTATCCCAGACTACGGGGATTGTCCTACGAAGAAAGGTTGAGGGAAAATCGGGCCCGACGACCGGAGGCCAGGGGGGGTCAGGGGGGACATGAAACGACATATAAATACTACGCGGAATAGACAGGTGGACAAAAACGGGTGTTCCAAGGGTGGACACAGACACAGAGGTCACAATTGGGATTGAAACTCAGATGATCAAAGGGGTGTTAGGAGTATTTCTTCAGTCATGAGTATCGCGTGGAAAGCCTGAAAGTGCGTAGTGGAGGGGGGAACCATAATAGTTTAAGGGGAGGTATGATAAAAATCATGAGCAGGAGAGGAGGAACCCAGTACATTTGTGAAAAGGCGGGCCAGGGGTTTGACTCGCCCCTCAACCCCAAAAGGATCAAATAGGGAGTACACACACACTAAAGGTCTAAAGGATCACAGCAAAACTGACATGGACATTAACCAAGAGATGAAGAACGAAAGAAATGGAAAACCCGGGAAGGAGGGCATATAGTGAAGATTAACATAAAAAAGAAGATCGAGATAGATAAATAGATAGAAGATAGATAGATTTGGAAAGAGAGGAGAGGAAAAGAGAAGAGAGAGAGAGAGAGAGAGAGAAGAGAGAGAAGAGAGAGAGAGGAGAGAGAAGAAAAGAGAGAGAAGAGAGAGAGAGAGAGAGAGAGAAGACAGACAGAAAAGACAGACAGATGACAGAGAGGAAACACTGAGTAAAACCCCTACGAAAACCTTCAAGAAGCAACGAAAATGTACGATTCAGACAGCTAAAAACAACAATAAATAAAGGTCTATATTTATCAAATAAAAGAAGCATCACTGACTGTACGGGTTTCTGTAAATATTTTTATAAATTTATATATATATATATATATTTTAAAAATATAAAATAATATTATATATTATATATAATATATTTTATATATAAAAATAAATATAAAAAACTCCTTATAATTCTTTTCCTTGTAATTACGAAGCGGGGCGTATTATATATTTTCCCTTAAAGCAAAAAAGCGTTTTAATTCCTGTCATCAGGCAGTGGCCCGGACAGGGGCAGATGAAGGGGTTTTTTTAGTTCAGTACGAGTCAGGATCCGGGGGGACGCTTATGTTTTGGGGGGTAGTTTTTAAAAAGGTAATTTTTTGGGAAGTTTTTTTTTTGTATGTACCATAGGGTTTAGTTTACGTGCTCTCATGTTTATTTTTAAAAAACCCTAGTATAGGGCCTGGTTTGGGAGATTAAGTTTTCCCCTGTGGCATGTACCTGCAGAAAGAAGGGGGGGGGGGGGGGTCATGGGGGGGCCTCCCCGTTCAAAATGTTCATTAATTTGTGTACCCCTTAGTCAGTGGTAGTGAAATTATGTGAACTGGGGTGGGTGGGTTTTTGTAGTATTGTAAGTTATATTAAGATACTATTATATTTATATAATTTTTGTATAGGGGACTTTGTTTGTCCTTCCATAACACCCGGAGGGGGGCTACCCCGGGGGCATTCCGGGGGTAAGCCCCGCGGCCCGGCCCCGACCAGGCCTCCCGATGGATCAGGGGCCGATAACGAGGCGTTACTGCTGGGCCGAACTAATCCAACGTACTAACCACAGCCCGGCTGATCCGGGGACCCTTTAGGGATCTTCCGCCCTCTTGAAGACAACCAGGGGGTTTCCCCTAATGCCCCTTTTTGCGGTGGGAGGCTGTTGAACAGTTTGGGCCCCGGACATTTATTGTGTTTTTTTCTTTGTACCTGACGCCCCCCTTTTTTACTGGGGGATGTTGCACGCCCGCCAAGTCTTTTGCTTTCGTATGGAGGATTTCTGTGTGGGGTTTAAGGGGGCCATCCCTCCAAATCTTCCGGGGTGATTCGATATATCTTCTCGCCGCCTCTTGTGAGTGCAAGTCAAGTGCTTCTAGGGGGCTCCCAGTATTAAGGGTTTGATGGAACTTAACGTGCTAAAAATTTTCTGTACATTCTCTAGCTCTGCAATTCACCTGCCTTGAATGGGGGTGTTAATTACAGCAGTAT
>NW_026509651.1:0-13141 GCF_026875155.1 Cherax quadricarinatus | reverse complement strand
TTTTTATAAAATTAAATTTATATATATATAGTATATATAATATTTTATATATTTTTTATGTATTTTATATATGGGATTATTATATTTTTGTATTATATATTTTTATATATTTTTTTATTTATTATATATATTATTGTATATTTTATTGTTTTTTTTATGAAATTTTTTTAAATTATTTTTTATAGTATATATATAAAAAATTTGTTATAAATATTAATTTTTTATATATATATGTATTTTATATTTGGATATATTTTTATTTTTATTATTATGTATATTTTTTAAATTGTTATTAAAATAATATTTTTAATTTTTAATGTAATTATTTTTAGTATATATATATATTTTTATATATATATTTTTTTATTTATTATATTATATATTTATATATTATATTATTATAATATATTGTTTTTATATTTTTGTATATATTTTTATGTTATATATATATGTTATATATTTATTGTTATATTATTAATTATGTTATTTAATAATTTTTATATTTTTTATATATAATATGTAATATATATATGTTTTATTTTATTGATATATATATAAAATGTATATATATAAAAATTATTTTTATATATATATATTGTTATATATATAGTATATATTTTAAAATTTTATTTTTATAAATATTTTTTTTTTTTTGATTTTTATATATTTTATATATAATATTTTTTTATTATTTTATATTATATAGTATATATATATTATTATATTTATATTTTTAATTTTATATATATATATTATTTTTTATATAAATATTATTATATATAAAAATATATTTTATGGTTTTGTTAGTGTTCATTTTGTCAGGAGACAGCATCCTATGTGGTCTTAAAAGATTATACATCGTGAGGCTTTGGCTGTCAGTTCTGGTATGGTGTTGATAGTCAGGTCTGAAGTGCTCTCACTGCCAGGTATTTGGTCTTCAAGGTCAGTCTAGTATTTCCTTGTTGGTATAGTGTGATCTTGACTGGTAGGTTTCGCGTGGCCTTGACCCACTAGACAAGATGATGTACATTGTGGGGACGAGGTACTGGAGAACAGTACACTACCCTCTCACTTCCTGTGATCTCCAGGCCTCGTATAAATTCCTTTACAAATTCTTACAGACTCGATAGCACCTGAATGATTTGCACCTACTGAAAATGAAAAGATTCCTAATGGAACTTGTCAGTAAGAGCATCTGAGGAAATGCTGAAATCTCTCCTGAATCTTTGTTCAGATGTGGTTTCAGGATATACCAATTCTTTAACCCAGAAACTTCAATAAACGAGCGATAGTGTTACGATGTAAACTCCGGTTTTTCCATCAGAAGTGAATGACGGGTTTAAAGCAAAATGATAAATGTGAAGTCGAATATGAAAGCTTTAATCATACAATCTGCGGAGATTTTTTTTTTAAGTCCCAGGAAGCAAATGGTAAGAAACTGAAAGGATTCAACAGAAACATTACCACTTCTTACTATTTCCTAATAAAGTAATTTCTTAAGATTTTGATTTCTTATTTCTTAATATCTATGGGTGTGATGAACTGCAGCTTTGAAAACCAGAGATGCTGAGGCAATGATGTTACTGGAGTTTGATGTTACTGGAGTTTGATGTTACTGGAGTTTGATGTTACTGGAGTTTGATGTTACTGGAGTTTGATGTTACTGGAGTTTGACGTTACTGGAGTTTGACGTTACTGGAGTTTGACGTTACTGGAGTTTGACGTTACTGGAGTTTGACGTTTCTGGGTTTTACGTTTACTGGGTTTGACGTTACTGGAGTTTGCGTTACTGAGTTTGACGTTACTGGGGTTTGACGTTACTGGAGTTTGACGTTATGGAGTTTGACGTTACTGGAGTTTGACGTTACTGGAGTTTGACGTTACTGGAGTTTGACGTTACTGGAGTTTGACGTTACTGGGGTTTGACGTTACTGGAGTTTGACGTTACTGGAGTTTGACGTTACTGGAGTTTGACGTTACTGGAGTTTGACGTTACTGGAGTTTGACGTTACTGGAGTTTGACGTTACTGGAGTTGACGTTACTGGAGTTTGCGTTACTGGAGTTTGACGTTACTGGAGTTTTGGGCGTTACTGGAGTTTGACGTTACTGGAGTTTGACGTTACTGGAGTTTGACGTTACTGGAGTTTGACGTTACTGGAGTTTGACGTTACTGGAGTTTGACGTTACTGGAGTTTCACATGTGTCATATTCTTCAACTTCATTGTTTACCATCAGTAATACAATACTGCAACTATCAAACATCTTTCCTCCCCCAGGTGTTTGCCAGGGACCTGATTTTGTGTCGTTACCCTAAATATGACAGAGAATTCCCTTAAGTTTTGTCCTTTACTGTCTAATGCTTATTAAAAAAAAAATACGATCATTTGTTTTTCCTCACTGGCGGCCGTAAAATGTGTTCGACTACTCTGCAATTTTCTGTTTTTTTTTTTCTTTTAGATTTTGCTTCCATACTTAGGTGCCTGGCTTGCAGGTGCTGCGATCCATTTTTTGATAATTAGGCGACTGATTCATTAGTGCCCCGACCTTTTATCTAATACGTAAGGGATTGGTGCCTCAGACGCCATTGTTTCACCTTGATACTTACGTTACTTGAGGGAGAAAAATGGTCGCGTATACGATCACTTGGGACAAGTTTTTGAAGACTTTTCATTCTGAGATCGCAGGACCTAAATATCTTTAATGAAGGTATCTGTCTCAGGTAAGTGTATTCCCATCATATCCGTCAGCTTGTCGGTAATTATGTACCTTCTTGAACTTATCGGACCAAAGAAGTCCCTACCTAGTTTCTAACGCTAAAGTGACTGGCACAAAGATGCCAAGGTGCCATTACCTGCGTTCTAATACCTAGATGACTAACTCAAGGGTGCCACTTCCTACTTTTTAGTAATTAGGTGACTGGTTCAAAGATGCCAGGACATGATTTCTAATACTTAAGTAACTGACTCAAGGGTGTAATCAAGTTGGTAGAATTACCGACAATATGCAAAGTAAAAGGACACAAGTGCAACTAATGTGACATTTTTATTGTGGCACAGTTTCGCTCTCCACAATAAAAATGCCACATTAGTTGCCCTTGTGTCCTTTTTATTGCTCAAGGGTTTCCCGTTCTAATCTAATACCTAGCTTATTGGTCCAGATTTGCCAAGACGTTGTTAAAATCATGAACACTTTCATGTACATGTGACTGGCGTGCCATTACACTTTTATAAAGACAGAAAATATGAGTTAAGATCGTTATTTCTCTTGTCGGGGAATTAAAATTTTGAATTCATTGTTTGTTTTAAAGCTTTGGTGGGGGCCATTTATTACGGGGTTATGAATATTCTTTTTTCCGGGATCTTAGGGTGACCCTGGGAATTTTCAAGCAACCACTTGCTTGCTGGGTTTTTTAAACATCTGGTTAAACAAGCTGGCTTCTGGTGCTGAAAACCAGGTTTAAAACAACCCGGCTTACTGGGTATCCATCTTTTAAAACACTGTTTTGGCTCAAAATAATCGAAAAACCCTTTATCTTGGTTTTAGTGCTTTCTAACAGACTTCAAAATTTGGGGGTTTTGATGGGTAGGTTTTGCGTGTGCCACTGAAAAATTTTCTTATGTATTGCCTTAACCTATAATTTTGCAAATGAAACGATTTTAAAATATTTATTTTTTCTACTAAAAAAATAAATTTTCTTTCCTGGCCTGAAGGGCGTGTTTCTATTCATTTTTCATTAAACTTGGAGAGAGAGGGAGAGGAGAGGGATTTTTTTGGTTATTTTAAAATAAATAGTAGTCCCCCCCCTTTGGATAAAAAGAAAAAAAGCCCAAAAACCCCCAAAATGCTTTAAATTTCTCTAAAAAATTTGTGGAATTATAGCTACTTGCCTGGCCAAAAAGGGTTTCCACAATAGGTATAAGTTTGGTGTTAAAAAAATATTTTTTTTCCTTTTTAAATTACTCTTTTAATCCTACAAGTAAATTATCTTAAAAATTTGATAGAAATTTCCGACGTGTTAGATAAAAAGGACCAAGTGCGCTAAAGCACATTTTAGTGTGGCAACGTTTTGCCCCATGGGCTTAACAGTGCTTCTGAAGAGCGAAATGTTTCCAATAGAAGTAAACTTACCTGCACCATACCTGGTTTGTCTGTTATTTATATCTATTTTGGAAGGGGTTTTTTTTACGGGTAAAAATGTTCTTTTCCTTCCCGTCAACCCGAAAGTTGTAAATAATTTTTTGCTCTTTATCAACAGAAAGAAGAAATTTTTCCCCGATTTTATTTTTAAAATGGGATTTTTTAAAACACATTGTAGTGGTAGAGAATCGCCTTTAATGTCAAACACAAAAATGATAATCGGGGGGAAAGGGGGTTCGAAATCGAATCGATTCTTGGGGTCACAAAATTCGGGGGTGATCCTTTTCTTTTTTGAATTGTTTCTTATTTTTTTTTTAATGTTTATCATTTTTTTTGCAAAATGTTTAAAAATTTTATCCAAAAATTTTTATTGGTATTTCCTACAAGAGAAAAACGAAGGGAAATTCAACAGTAAGATTATGAATCAAAAATATGAAATAATGAAAATATATGAAAAATACAATGAATCGCGAGTCAGAAGACAGTCTTTTAAAAAATATTCTTTAAAATTTTAAAATTTATAAGTTTGAGTTTTGATTTGTTCGTCATTTTTTGTCGCTTGTTCTTGTATTTTTAATATTAAATTTCTGTGACAGTTACATTAATATTTATTAAAAAAATTCTCTGAGACCTTTTACACAGACTCGTCCAATCGCCATAGCATTAACGTGTAACATCGACCTTAACGACTTAAAAAAAGAGTTCACCGCGACATTATTTTACATATCCTGTGAGTATTTATCATCGGACACTTTAATTCATTTGCTACACAAAGCTATGTTACCGTCATACACCATACCACGGGTGGGGTTTGAACCCGCGGTCAGAGAGTCTCAAAACTCTAGACCGTCGCGTATGGTAAACATGACTCACGATTTCGTGAGTCATGTTTACGTCATAGTTTCTGTTGACGGATACTCGTGTACTAAAGGACTTTATATGGGCAACGTTTAGTTCTTTGGTAGGGTTTCTTGAAGCAGTTTTGCAACAGCAGGGATACACGGCCACCTTGTGACCTCGCGATCTGGCCAGATAGAGGAGGAGGGGTGACGCATGCTGGAGACATGATCCTCCTGGTTGAGGGAGGGGTGATGCATGCTGGAGACATGATCCTCCTGGTTGAGGGAGGGGTGATGCATGCTGGAGACATGATCCTCCTGGTTGAGGGAGGGGTGACGCATGCTGGAGACATGATCCTCCTGGTTGAGGGAGGGGTGATGCATGCTGGAGACATGATCCTCCTGGTTGAGGGAGGGGTGATGCATGCTGGAGACATGATCCTCCTGGTTGAGGGAGGGGTGATGCATGCTGGAGACATGATCCTCCTGGTTGAGGGGGGGGTGAGCATGCTGGAGACATGATCCTCCTGGTTGGGGGAGTGGGGTGATGCATGCTGGAGACATGATCCTCCTGGTTGAGGGAGGGGTGACGCATGCTGGAGACATGATCCTCCTGGTTGAGGGAGGGGTGACGCATGCTAAAAACATCAAACAACGCACGAATCCCCTGGTAGAGAAGGAGGGCCGATTCACCCTTGAGACATACATCATACAATTCATACTAACCCTCCTGGTAGAGAGGGAGGGGGACTCACGGTGTATGATAAATGGCTGAGTGTGTGTGCAGAGGGTGAGGCATGATAGCATACATTAGCCAGGATTTATGACGTGTAGTGAAAAATGTACAAAATTCACAGGACCTTAATTAAGGTGGTTAGTGTAACTTGAAAGAGCTGGTCGGTAGCGCCATCAAATCTTACCTGAAGAACTCTTAAGTGTGTTAAATCACAGAGGATGTTTCTCCTCTCCTTCAATAAGGTTGAGTGACTCGTATCCAGTAGATGAAGAAAACTGAGAATTAGTGAATCAAAGACACATAAACAGTGTAGAGGTTCTTATTAAGTATCCACTAATTTGAACCTTAAAGTGTTTGACAGATACTATTTTCAACTTCTAAGGTTTTTGTGTATAACTGCTGTAGACGACACCTAAGAAGAGGTATGATAAAGCTCGTGGAGCAGGGAGAGAGAGAGAGAGAGAGAGAGAGAGAGAGAGAGAGAGAGAGAGAGAGAGAGAGAGGACCTAGTAGCGACCAGTGAAAACCGCTGTGAATCAACCTCTGCAACCACAATTAGGTGTGCACAATTAGGCGAGTACCTGGCCATATTTTTAAAGCTGGTTCATTGTAACTGGGTGTGGAATAAGACAATTATGTACAGTTCAGTAAATTTTTACAAGGAACGTTTCGCCCCGAGTGACTTTTTTTCCTAATCTGACCTGTCACCCCCTATGTCACTAGTGCCCTGTGACATAGGGGTGACAGGTCAGTTGAAGAGCTGAGTACAGTAATATAATTCTACAACTTAACCTACTGGGCGACGCCAGTGCAGAATCTTATGAATTGAAATTCTTGGGGTAGTTATAAAAATGGCTGAACAAGTATGAAGTCGAGAAGGTTACATCTGAGAAGGACCTGCCTAGCGTGGGCCAGTGAAAGCGTTGCCCACTTACAGAAATGAAATTTAATCTGTAGATAAACTTTCTTCAGCAGTGACTTGTAGACTAATGATTAAAAATCACTCCGTAAATTTTACTTATATTTTCATTTATTTTAATCTCTCTCTAATTTCATGTTTTTTTGTGTGTGTGTATTCATTTCTGAATTTACAGACTTGGAGGTTTTATCAGTTCTCATTTTTTTTCTGTTAAGCTAAATTTTGTCTGAAGTATACTACCGCCCCTTCAGAATTCTACCCACAGAAGAGAAGTAATGGAATACTTAGCCAAAAGTTTCCACCCTCCCAAGGTTAAACTCAGATCCTACAGTTATGAGCCAAAGTCACTGCCACTGAGCTAAGAGCAACCTTCACTTCCCCCCTCACCAAATTCTCATGCTCTCTGCTCTTTGCTAATTCCTGAGGCTGTTATGGAATACTGCAGCACTGGTCTCCAGCCATTCACGGACCCCAGCCGAAACCCTGACAGTGTGCGTATCGTTGAAGTTTTCATTAGTGTAGCAAGTCATTCGTAGCGACACAACGGGGATTGAAGTCATGGCATAAAATAGTCTATCAAGAGCAGGCGCAGTGTTATCGAAGATCAATAAATGGTTGTTATCTTCGTATTGATGAGACAATGAAGCACTCAGGTCTGAGCGAGAGTTCGTTTCTTGCTGCCTCTATCACGTTACGCTTCATTCAGTAGTCTGGAATGAGGCGAGTATTGTTAGAGCGGTTATTAACTGAATCTGATACGCTGCTCGAATTAATTACTTTTTTTCTGACTGATTTGGAAACATTAACGTGAGTGAACATGGTTTAATTTTTTTGAAGATTAATTATATTGAGATTATCGAGTCTAAAAAATTTAGAGTGAACTGATGGGGTTGATCGGCTGGTGCGTGATGACGCGGTGACTCTCTCTCTCTCTCTCTCTCTCTCTCTCTCTCTCTCTCTCTCTCTCTCTTCTCTCTCTCTCTCTCTCTCTCTCTCTCCTTCATTCATTCCCAATAGGATATAAAGTAACGAAGAAAGAGGAAACAGAAGAGGCAGGAAAGAGTAGCACTAATAATCAGAAACATGTAGTTTTAAAGACGAGAGTGAAACATAAATGTGTCAAATGACTACAAACTAGATACAATTAATAGTAGCAGCAGTGATTTACAAACCTCCAAAAAGGATGCCAGGACAAGAATATGAAAAAAAAAATGCAAAGGTTGATATAAACGCAGCAAGAGGAACCCATATGGCCCAAACAACGTTACTGTTACTATGGAATTTCAGTTACGAAGGAATGGACTGAAGGAATTGCGACCCTTATGGGGAATCGGAAATGTGGAGGACGAAAATGATGGAGGTGGTGAGGGGAAACTTTATCAGGATGTCAAGGATACAGCGGGAAGGGGGAGAGAGCAGAGAAGAGGAGAGGATGAGGAGAGAGAGAGAGAGAGAGATGAGAGAGAGAGAGAGAGAGAGAGAGAGAGAGAGCGACAGGCAGACAAAGACAGAAAGACAGAGGAAAAGGAGACAGAAACAGTCAGAAAAACAGAGGCAGAAAAGCAGAGAGAAAGATAAATACGAACACAGAAAAAGACAAAAAAAAAAAAAATAGACATGGACACACTCATACAAACAGACATACAGAAACAGACAGAAGTAAGTTTATCTCAACAGTCCCACTAGTATGCAAAGTCCCAGAATGTGTAGCCATTGGAATCAACGGAGTTCTCAAACTTTCACGAAAAGTGGCTATCTTCAGAGGATTTCAGCGATAGTCTGTCTAATAAGTATGTGATTATGAGGCTGAATGCGACGACCTCTGTGAATGTGATTGTGAATATGAAAGTTTGTCAGTGGTACCCAAACTGTAACGATCATGTTTCCTTTTGCAACCTTCGATCAAGTTCGCGCACCCCTTGTCACCGGCCTCGCATAGGTTAGTCGTGGCAAAGGGGACCAATACCTTTCTTATATGCTGTACTCTTATCGGTTGATGGACTGATTGCAGAGACTCCAGGCTGAGGGACTGATTACCTCAAAATCCTTCTGGTCTTCAACCATTCTTCTCTGTATTGGACTAAGGAAGCCACTGCTTGGCAAAACGTTTCCACAATAAAGATACCCAAGTGTCTAATTCATAAGTATCCTTAAGGTTCGTTTAGATAAGTTAGGATACTCTTCCATATCTTGTGCCCAGAAAGCCACGAGTGATTATTTTTTTAACTATATTTACAGTTCCCCATTTGGAGGGTAACTCCATTAGTTACTCCTGAGGGTAACTCATTAGTTACTCCTAAGGGTAACTCCATTAGTTACTCTGAAGGTAACTCCATTAGTTACTCTTGAGGGTAACTCCATTAGTTACTCCTGAGGGTAACTCCATTAGTTACTCCTGAGGGTAACTCCATTAGTTACTCCTGAGGGTAACTCCATTAGTTACTCCTGAAGGTAACTCCATTAGTTACTCCTGAGGGTAACTCCATTAGTTACTCCTGTTCGTGAAATGACAAGTGTGGGACAAAGGGAAGGGGTTTCAAAGGGATTGCGTGTCCAAGACTGAGATGGGTCACAGGAAAACACACATCTCCGTAGTTGCTATCTCGGTTGCTTGAGTTGTTTATTTATTAGGCGTTTCACACGCTTATCCAAGACAATTTTAACTATTTCGACGATTTCGTTCGGTGTTGGAAAGCAATGAAGGTAATGCACACTTACGTAGCTTGACAATACGTTAGTATATTCTGCGGTATCATCGACCTTGTTTTGTAAGTGTTGAAAAGTGTGGCACTAACACACGGGGACTTAAATTCAATTAGTTCTGAGTAGAATTTCTTTTTGTACTATGTTAGATTTTGTAACTTGTCCTCGTCATGCAGGCAAGAAGTCATGCACAACAGGTTGCCATAAACTGAACTTCGCCACACTGAAGTGCCAGCAAGTGCTAGTGCACTTCAGTGTGGCGAAGTGTCTCATGTTCAGTGCTAGGTTTATTGCACAGATTAGTAAATATTCTTGAATTCAGAGATACATAATTATTGGAGTATGTACACTGAGAGGTATATACCTCTCATTGTATATACACTTGTTTACAGAAATCGTATTTCAATGCAGTATTTGTCTTTCATTATTATTGTCCTCTCTAACAGAGTTAAAACTTGTCATTGAATTAACCATGTTTAATAAAGACAAGATATACTGCAAGATAAGCTTTTATCAGGAAAATGTTTCGCTTTTTATAGGGAGAAACGTCACTGGGAAAGCTTGCTACTTCACTGATGTCGGCAGTACGACCCTGGATCTATTATATATTAATGATAAGTACAACCGATAAGTATATGAATAAGGTTCGTGTGCAGCACATGGATATTTTGACCCAGGAAACGTTTCTCCAACCACTGGATTTCTCACTCCAGTGCAGAGAGTAACACAATGGAAGACATGTAGAGGTAACTGAGACGACCATTCCCTCAGCCTTGACAGATGTGAAGTTGTTTACATTCGGAATCTAACTTCACTGCTTGGTGAAAGTCTCCTCAGTAAAGGTTTATTCGTCCGAGGGAAAAAAGACTTCTCTGTTTTCCCTTTTATTATATTTCTCATTACAAACTCATTTCAATAATCTACTTCCTTAATTTAAGAGAAATTTTCGCTTCTCATCAATACGTATCTAGATTAGTTGTATACTTTATTTTTTTGGCCCAAAACTGCAAAATTTTCTTTTGCCTTCATATAACTATGCCCAAATGTTGCGCAGGTGACTTTTTCATAAATCTGGACCAATGTTCAGTTGAACATTGCCAGGTGAGCATTCTCTGCCTCGACACATGATGCTCTTCACGTAGACATTAGAATCATGCATCGCAAAGATATCAGAGTCATGTTTCACGAAGGTTACAGCCAGTAATGCCTACATTAATAATATCCAATTCAGATTTCAGATTTTCGGTATAAAATCGTTTGCAGTTTAGAGTGAAATTATTACTGACTTTATCGACAGCAGTTAAATTATTCTTCGTATTCATTGTAGAATAAAACTGCATAAAAACGTCCATTTAAAAAGAGGAGGGAAGGAGTTTCTGAGGAATGGGACTGGATCTCCCTTCCTCTTAGTCAAGTGTAGCATCATTAGAGCCTCTTATCCAGGATGTGTGTGACCCCTGTGGGTTTAACTCTTCCCCTTGAATATAAAACTAGCAATGTTAATAAAATAATAATGATAACATATAAAAAAAAGACGTTTTATTCGAAATATTATTTCATATGCGTTATCAATGACTTTACCATCGTTGATGTGATCCTTACCATCGTTGATGTGATGAGATCAGGGAACCGGTGAGACTCGAACCCATGGCAAGTGAGTCTTAAAATTCACAAGCCAGTGTGTTAACCACGAAATGTTGTTATGCTTCGAACGATGTTGCTGCAAAGTACGAAGCCAAACATTTCATAGCATATTCAAACTTAATTGAATCAACTGAGACATATGCCGAAATGTCGGTCGGTCTCGGTCTCTTTCTCTCTTTTTTTACACGGGGTTTGACTAGGTTAAGGATCCCTAGCTTTATTGACAGCTATTTACAGGTTTTAAGGATTCCTAACTTTATTGGCAAGCTAAGAGCTGTTACCTACATCAGCTCATTTGAAAGCATTTTTATTGTTATGAGACATACAAGTAGGGAACAGGGTGAAGTTGGAGCTATCTGTGGGCCAGCATTTTCATTTGATCAACTGACTTTATCTCGTTGACATCATTATGCTGTACAAATGTGTTCCATACTCGAGTCATCCTGGGTATGTATGATCTCAGATGGAGTGATGTTCTGGAGAAGGGTACAGCCAGAGTGAAGTTGCTGCTTTCTGCCCGTCTTGTGGCATAAAAGCTTGTTTCACGCTGTCCTCGAAGTGGATCCAAGTGTGGTACTTTGACAATATTGGCCTTGTACATAACAGTAAGGCCACCCACATCCCTCCTATGTTGAAGGCTCTGCTGAAATGACAGATCTATCCAGGATGGGTCCAGGCGAGAGATGAGACGTCTTGCTCTGTTCTCTACTCTGTCAAGCAGTCGCAGATGAGAGGGAGGGCAGGCAAACCAAGAAAGTGGAGCATACTCAAGGTGTGAGCGTACTTGTGCCTCGTACAAGATCTTGCAACCCCTACTGTCATGCAGATGCGAGATACGGCGAAGTGCTGTAAGCTTCCTGGCTGCCTTGTTTGCAAGATTTACAACATGGTTCCTCATGGTTAGTTTGGAGTCAAATTTCACCCCAAGGATATCAACTTCTTCTCCAGGTGCCAACACCCTCCCATTCATCCTTACTACTTGTTGCAACCCCTGAAAGGGTTACAATGATTATTATGTATATATATATAATGTATATTACCTTTTCATATAATTTTATATTGCTTATATTTGCGATAATAGCTAAATCGTAAATGTATTGCTTTATATTGTTATTTGACTTATGTTGTTAGGATGTAACATATTATGTGCTCAGGTCAAGTCTTGATTGTCTAACTACTGTAATTATCGCTTGTTGCTCGTTATACTGCCGGCTTCTGCTTCTTGCTGGGCGACTGCTGTCCACGGAGCTATCACGTGATCGAGGGGGGGGGGTGTCCTCACCTCACGTGAAGTACTCAGTCTGCTGTAGACTCGCTTGGTGGGTGGACAGATTGTCTGTCTCATTATTCTTGTTAGTTCTGTAGAACTCTGTTCACAGAACCTTGTATAGACTTAGTGATTTTCGACGTTGTACTGAGGTTGTGTGTCACCTAGACACTCGAAACATCTCAGGTCCTGAGCTATAGCTTCTGACTTAATTTGTACTGGTCTCTGTGTATTGTCACAGTCGGGTATTTTCTTATGCTGAACTTAGATTCAGTATTATGGGAGTTTTGTAACTTTTGTGGAGGATCTGCTGATGGTCCCTACTTAGTGTCGTTATATTATCTCCTTGTTCCTGATTCTGTGTCGCAGTTGCTTGTTGTATTGCTATTGGGCTTAGCATTCTTTTTGTTGTTCAAGCAGACTGTTCTGGTTGCCAGTCGGTTAAGAAGTTAGTTTATGAGAGGACTTTGTCAGTCACTTGTTTAAGTCTAGTTGAGTCGTGAGACATAACGAACTACTTAGAGCACTTACACGCATACACAAACTTGTACATATTTGTAATATCTTATTAAATGTTAATGTACCAGACGGTACTTAAGAATTATAAATGTGATATGTGCTTTCAGCACAATAATATTGTAAACGAGAGAAGTGATATTATTTTGATTACTGTGATTAATTTAATTTAATTTAATTTGATAATATACCTCTAGACTTAATAAATTTTAAATTTTAATTCTCTAGTTAGTAGCCTACCGTTGTAATCCTGAAGAACTATTGAATTATACTGAATTCTAATGTGATAATTGGACAAGGACTACGATATTTAAAACCCAGAAAGGCCTGGGTTAAGGGCGTCTTTGATTACTGGATTTAATTTTTAAAAAATTTTTTG
>NW_026509650.1:0-14595 GCF_026875155.1 Cherax quadricarinatus | reverse complement strand
AGCCTCTTAACTTACCCTTCTTACTGCAGCCTTGGCGACTAGGCGCCGAAGGGTGTTACCCACTGCAATGGGCCTGCTTCCGCCATCCTTTTTCCGTAGGGCACACAATGAGGCCCCAAAGAAAAGGGGTCTGATGGCCTCTGGGACACTTCCAGCCAGGCACAGGTTGGAAAATTTGGTGAGTTCAGACAGCAGCCTCTCTGAAACCTCACCAAGTGCTGAATTGAGTATTTGTTTTAAGTGTTGAGGCCATAAACCGGTGAAACCTCCTGATGAGCCCTGTGGAGATGACATAGCAGCTTTATACACATCAGCATCCTGTAAGGTTAGATGTTCTTCGCCTGCTGTAATGTCAGTGAGGTCAATGTTGGTTCTGGGAGCCCTGGGTGGATGTTTGTCCTTCAGAGCTTGCACCGTGCTGACGTCCTTGGGAGTGATGGTATCCTCACTGGTTATAAGCCTCAGAGCTCCAATAGTATTACCCTCTTCTATTTTTTTGCTAATTTGGGCTCTGATTTTTGAGGCGTCGGTTGTCCTGTTGTTGGCATTTACCCGGTGGGTGTTTGTCGCCCTAGGGGAGAGATGGACGAGGTTTTCATCCCTTGGGAATGCATTTATTGCCCTAATAACATGTGTTGCTAGTGACTTGTCCCTCCTTGGTGGGACAGCCAAACAGGCACTGCCAAAAAGCAGCAAGTTGTGCCTGGATATGTTGTTTGAAGTAGCATTGTTGACTTTCTTCAGAAGGTCAGTGAATTTGCTAACAGCTTGAGGGCGAGCTGCTTTGGGGATGTGTGTCAGAGTCCTGGTGGATGTTAATTTGTGCAAGAAAGGTATAAAATACCGACAATATGAAAGTTAAGACACATGTGCAACATCTGGATATCTTTATTGTAGACGTTTCGCCAACCAGTGGCTTTATCAATACAGATTCTAGGACATAATAGGAAGACAGTAGAACTATATACAAAAGATGAGGTAATCAGTCCCTCGGCCTTGGAGTTAGTGTTCACAGCATCGTGGTGGAGGAGAATCTGGAGAAAAGGCAAGAAGACTGGCGGTTATATACGCGTCAGTGGATAGGGACGGGCAGCAGACGAGGGCAGTCACTGGTAGGCGGGATTCCCCAGTGGAAGTAGGTCCTTCCCAAAGAGATGGGTTAGTTGCAGAAGCCGTGAAGAAGGTCTTGTAGATGTCCTCTGAACCAAGATTCCATGATGTTGCAGTGTCTGACAAGTTGTGCAAGAAAGGTATAAAATACCGACAATGTCGGTATAAAGGTATAAAAGGTATAAAGGTATAAAGGTATAAAATACCGACAATGTCGGTATTTTATACCTTTCTTGCACAACTTGTCAGACACTGCAACATCATGGAATCTTGGTTCAGAGGACATCTACAAGACCTTCTTCACGGCTTCTGCAACTAACCCATCTCTTTGGGAAGGACCTACTTCCACTGGGGAATCCCGCCTACCAGTGACTGCCCTCGTCTGCTGCCCGTCCCTATCCACTGACGCGTATATAACCGCCAGTCTTCTTGCCTTTTCTCCAGATTCTCCTCCACCACGATGCTGTGAACACTAACTCCAAGGCCGAGGGACTGATTACCTCATCTTTTGTATATAGTTCTACTGTGAGAGTAAGACACATGTGCAACATCTGGGTATCTTTATTGTAGACGTTTCGCCATCCAGTGGCTTTATCAATACAAATTCCAGGACATAACTTGAAGACAGTAGAACTATGTACAGAAGATGAGGTAATCAGTCCCTCAACCTAGGAGTAGGTGCGAACAGCACCATAGTCGTGGAGATTCTGAAGCAGAAGAAAGAATCCTGGCGCTTATATAGTAACGTCAGGTGAAGCAGACGAGGGCAAATTCACTGGTTGGCGGGATTCCCCAGTGGAAGTAGGTCCGTCCCAAAGAGATGGGTTAGTTGTAGTAGTAGTTGTCGTAGTCGTGAAGGACATGTACATAACCTTCACGACTACGACATCTACTACTACAACCAACCCATCTCTTTGGGACGGACCTACTTCCACTGGGGAATCCCGCCAACCAGTGAATTTGCCCTCGTCTGCTTCACCTGACGTTACTATATAAGCGCCAGGATTCTTTCTTCTGCTTCAGAATCTCCACGACTATGGTGCTGTTCGCACCTACTCCTAGGTTGAGGGACTGATTACCTCATCTTCTGTACATAGTTCTACTGTCTTCAAGTTATGTCCTGGAATTTGTATTGATAAAGCCACTGGATGGCGAAACGTCTACAATAAAGATATCCAGATGTTGCACATGTGTCTTAACTTTCATATTGTCGGTATTTTATACCTTTCTTGCACAACTTGTCAGACACTGCAACATCATGGAATCTTGGTTCAGAGGACATCTACAAGACCTTCTTCACGGCTGCTGCAACTAACCCATCTCTTTGGGAAGGACCTACTTCCACTGGGGAATCCCGCCTACCAGTGACTGCCCTCGTCTGCTGCCCGTCCCTATCCACTGACGCGTATATAACCGCCAGTCTTCTTGCCTTTTCTCCAGATTCTCCTCCACCACGATGCTGTGAACACTAACTCCAAGGCCGAGGGACTGATTACCTCATCTTTTGTATATAGTTCTACTGTCTTCCTATTATGTCCTAGAATCTGTATTGATAAAGCCACTGGTTGGCGAAACGTCTACAATAAAGATATCCAGATGTTGCACATGTGTCTTAACTTTCACGATGTTAATTTGATTGCAGATTTGAGGTCCTCGTAGAGGTGAAGTCAGGGTAGCTGTCAGCCCGTCTGCTGGGGGGACTTTTGGTTTTTCTCATTTGGAGCTCTCCTGGAGCCTAGACATCCATTGTGTGCATGATGTTGCCTTTGGGAAATATTGATTGCACATTCCTGTAGCACCCCCGGCAGATCCCTCGTGGACGACAGCTTGGCTCTGTTGAAAAGGGATTCCTGGGTTCCCCGCGACTACTTGTGCCCTTGCTGATATCGTGGGGGTGGAGGGGCGCCAGCTGTGGGGTGACGGGTGAGAGCCCAGCATGGATGCATGGGGGATGAGGGGGGGGGAGTAGCGAGCGGCGGAACTTGTAATTGGTGGGGCACTAAACTGCAACACCCTTGGTCAGGAAGTCAGTGGTTTAGGCTGGGATGAGGGGAGGGGATCAGGGGTGGGGGAGGGTGGCCTGTGTGGTCGCTCAAGATGCACACCACTAACTAACTTTTGATAATTGTTGTACACTTATTGTTTATTTAGAAAAAACCTTCTCCATTTGGCACACTGATCACCATGCTTACACTATTAACCGAGGTGTTCTTCGTTCACCATCCTGTGACCGTGTCGTGGGCGGCCACTTCCTCCCCAACCCAAGTCCCCGGCCGGACACAGATGTAAACAAAACCTCCTCCACACCTCCACTGGCAGGAAACCCCCTCACCACCCGCTACTCCCCAATCCCAACATGCACACTGAACTTTCACTGATACAGAAACAACTGTCTGATCCAGAAGATTGTCACAACTCTGTGATCTCCGGTGGATACTTACGATGATGTCTGCCGAAAACTGGCTCTTTTTAACCATGTTGGTTCTTGGTTTACACACAGATGAAAGGAGGACCACACACGGCTCCCTCCCTCCACCCCGGCAAATATTTTATAATATTATTATAATATATATATATTATATTTTATAGTATTATTATAATATATATATATAATATTTTAAAAAATATATATATATTTATATATATATATAATATATAAATATATATATAAATATATATAAATTATATTATATATATATATATTATATGTAGTAGTATGATGTATGTATTATGTATGTATGTAGGGTATTTTATTATTTTCAGCTGAGCTGGTTTCCTATGAAGAACAACGTGTTCGTGAGCCTCAGAGACTAGTATCAACCTCATCCTTTCTGGGTACCAGCCATCACAAGCACTCTATAATTAATGAAATCACGAAATAAGTGATTTTTTTTGTAATAGTTGAAATCACTTGTATTAAACGTTTTTCACAACAATAAGTATGATCGACAGTCTTAAATTACAAAGAAACGTCAAACAGAAAATATTCTTTCATAAAACCCATCGGACACTGAGTATTAATGCCGTACAGAACACCTTCAGGAAATTTTTCAGGAAAAGTCACTGACGATTTTACCTTTTTTTTTATTTGGCACTTAAAACACTCCAAATAATAATCCCAATGGTGTTCTAAGAAAGATACTGCAATTTTGAAAGTCTGAAGCCGATATTCCCCTCTTCCTCAAGTTACTATACTGAAATAGTGTATACAAGACAGATGAGAAGTCACCAGCACATCCCAATAGTTCCATGAACCTTCCATCAGTATTTAGTTCACTAGCGAAGGAAAACTTAAAAGCCGCTGGGATAACGATTGGGTTTAAGTTAGAAAGTAAAATCTTTGAAACGGGAGAACACTTTTAACTGAGATGGTGCCGGCTCTGGCATGAACACTGTAACTGAGATGGTGCCGGCTCTGGCATAAAACACTGTAACTGAGATGGTGCCAGCTTGGCATGAACACTGTAACTGAGATGGTGCCGGCTCTGGCATGAACACTGTAGCTAAGATGGTGCCAGCTCTGGCATGACACTGTAACTGAGATGGTGCCGGCTCTGGCTTGAAACACTGTAATGAGATGGTGCCAGCTCTGGCATGAACACTGTTAACTGAGATGGTGCCGGCTCTGGCATGAAACACTGTAACTGAGATGGTGCCAGCTCTGGCATGAACACTGTAACTGAGATGGTGCCAGCTCTGGCATGAACACTGTAACTGAGATGGTGCCGGCTCTGGCATGAACACTGTAACTGAGATGGTGCCAGCTCTGGCATGAACACTGTAACTGAGATGGTGCCGGCTCTGGCATGAACACTGTAGCCGAGATGGTGCCGGCTCTGGCATGAACACTGTAGCTGACATGGTGCCGGTTCTGGCATGAACACTGTAAACTGAGATGGTGCCGGTTCTGGCATGAACACTGTAGCTGAGATGGTCCCGGCTCGGGCATAAACTCTGTAGCTGAGATGGTGTCGGCTCTGGCATGAACACTGGGGCTGAGATGGGGCCGGTTCTGGCATAAAACACTGTAGCTGAGATGGTGCCGGATCTGGCATGAACCTGCGCTGAGATGGTGCCGGCTCTGGCTGAACACTGTAGCCGACATGGTGCCGGTTCTGGCATGAACACTGTAACTGAGATGGTGCCGGTTCTGGCATGAACACTGTAGCTGAGATGGTGCCGGCTCTGGCATGAACACTGTAGCTGAGATGGTGTCGCTCGGGCTTTGAACACTGTAGCTGAGATGGTGCCAGCTCTGGCATGAACACTGTAACTGAGATGGTGCCGGTTCTGGCATGAACACTGTAGCTGAGATGGTGCCGGCTCTGGCATCAACACTGTAGCTGAGATGGTGTCAGCTCTGGCATGAACACTGTAGCTGAGATGGTCCCGGGCTCGGGCATGAACACTGTAACTGAGATTGGTGCGGTTTCTGGCATGAACACTGTAGCTGAGATGGTGCCGGCTCTGGCATGAACACTGTAGCTGAGATGGTGTCGGCTCTGGCATGAACACTGTAGCAAAGATGGTGCCGGCTCGGGCATGAACACTGCAGCTGACATGGTGCCCTCTCTGGCATGAACACTGTAGCTGAGATGGTGCCAGCTCTGGCATGAACACTGTAGCTGACATGGTGCCGGTTCTGGCATGAACACCTGTAACTGAGATGGTGCCGGTTCTGGCATGAACACTGTAGCTGAGATGGTGCCGGCTCTGGCATGAACACTGTAGCTGAGATGGTGTCGGCTCTGGCATGAACACTGTGGCTGAGATGGTGCCGGTTCTGGCATGAACACTGTAGCTGAGATGGTGCCGGCTCTGGCATGAACACGACGCTGAGTAGTGTCGGCTCTGGCATGAACACTGTAGCTGAGATGGTGCAGGCTCTGGCATAACACTGTAACTGAGATGGTGCCGGTTCTGGCATGAACACTGAGCTGAGATGGGTGCCGGCTCTGGCCCATGAACACTGTAGCTGAGATGGTGTTCGGCTCTGGCATGAACACTGTAGCTGAGATGGTGCCGGCTCTGGCATGAACACTGTAGCTGACATGGTGCCCTCTCTGGCATGAACACTGTAGCTGAGATGGTGCCAGCTCTGGCATGAACACTGTAACTGACATGGTGCCAGCTCTGGCATGAACACTGTAACTGAGATGGTGCCAGCTCTGGCATGAACACTGTAGCTGAGATGGTGCCGGCTCTGGCATGAACACTGTAGCTGAGATGGTGCCGGTTCTGGCATGAACACTGTAGCTGAGATGGTGCTGGCTCTGGCATGAACACTGTAGCTGAGATGGTGTCGGCTCCGGCATGAACACTGTAACTAAAATGGTGTTGGCTCTGGCATGAACACTGTAGCTGAGATGGTGTCGGCTCTGGCATGAACACTATAGCTGAGATGGTGCCAGCACTGGCATGAACACTGTAGCTGAGATGGTGCCAGCTCTGGCATGGATACTGTAGCTGAGATGGTGCCAGCTCTGGCATAAACATTGTAGCTGAGATGGTGCCGGCTCTGGCATAAACACTGTAGCTGAGATGGTGCCGGCTCTGGCATGAACACTGTAGCTGAGATGGTGCCAGCTCTGGCATGAACACTGTAGCTGAGATGGTTCCGGCTCTGGCATGAACACTGTAGCTGAGATGGTGCCGGCTCTGGCATGAACACTGTAGCTGAGATGGTGCCAGCTCTGGCATGAACACTGTAGCTGAGATGGTTCCGGCTCTGGCATGAACACTGTAGCTGAGATGGTGCCGGCTCTGGCATAAACACTGTAGCTGAGATGGTGCCGGTTCTGGCATAAACACTGTAGCTGAGATGGTGCCGGCTCTGGCATGAACACTGTAGCTGAGATGGTGCCAGCTCTGGCATGAACACTGTAGCTGAGATGGTGCCAGCTCTGGCATGAACACTGTAGCTGAGATGGTGTCGGCTCTGGCATGAACACTGTAGCTGAGATGGTGCCAGCTCTGGCATAAACACTGTAGCTGTGATGGTGCCGGCTCTTGCATGAACACTGTAGCTCAGATGGTGCCGGCTCTGGCATGAACACTGTAGCTGAGATGGTGCCAGCTCTGGCATGAACACTGTAGCTGAGATGGTGCCGGCTCTGGCATGAACACTGTAGCTGAGATGGTGCCGGCTCTGGCATGAACACTGTAGCTGAGAGGGTGCCGGCTCTGGCATGAACACTGTAGCTGAGATTGTGCCAGCTCTGGCATGAACACTGTAGCTGAGATGGTGCCAGCTCTGGCATGAACACTGTAGCTGAGATGGTGCCAGCTCTGGCATGGATACTGTAGCTGAGATGGTGCCAGCTCTGGCATGAACACTGTAGCTGAGATGGTGCAAGCTCTGGCATGAACACTTTAGCTGAGATGGTGGCCGGCTCGGGGAAATGAACACTGTAGCTAAGATGGTGCCAGCTCTGGCATGAACACTGTAGCTAAGATGGTGCCAGCTCTGGCATGAACACTGTAGCTGAGATGGTGCCAGCTCTGGCATGAACACTGTAGCTAAGATGGTGCCGGCTCTGGCATGAACACTGTAGCTAAGATGGTGCCAGCTCTGGCATGAACACTGTAGCTGAGAGGGTGCCGGTTTGGGCATGAACACTGTACTGAGATGGTGCCAGCTCTGGCATGAAAAACTGTAGCTGAGATGGCCAGCTCTGGCATGAACACTGTAGCTGAGATGGTGCCAGCTCTGGCATGAACACTGTAGCTAAGATGGTGCCAGCTCTGGCATGAACACTGTAGCTGAGATGGTGCCAGCTCTGGCATGAACACTGTAGCTGAGATGGTGCCAGCTCTGCATGAAACACTGTAGCTGAGATGGTGCCAGCTCTGGCATGAAGACTGTAGCTGAGATGGTGCCAGCTCTGGCATGAACACTGTAGCTGAGATGGTGCCAGCTCTGGCATGAACACTGTAGCTGAGATGGTGCCAGCTCTGGCATGAACACTGTAGCTGAGATGGTGCCAGCTCTGGCATGAACACTGTAGCTGAGATGGTGCCAGCTCTGGCATGAACACTGTAGCTAGATGGTGCCAGCTCTGGCATGAACATTGTAGCTGAGATGGTGCCAGCTCTGGCATGAACACTGTAGCTGAGATGGTGCCAGCTCAGGCATGAACACTGTAGCTGAGATGGTGCCAGCTCTGGCATTAACACTGTAGCTGAGATGGTGCAAGCTCTGGCATGAACACTGTTTGCTGAGATGGTGCCGGCTCTGGCATAAACCCACTGTAGCTGAGATGGTGCCGGCTCTGGCATGAACACTGTAGCTGAGATGGTGCCAGCTCTGGCATGAACACTGTAGCTGAGATGGTGCCTGCTCTGGCATGAACACTGTAGCTGAGATGGTGCCAGCTCTGGCATGAACACTGTAGCTGAGATGGTGCCAGCTCTGGCATGAACACTGTAGCTGAGATGGTGCCAGCTCTGGCTTTAACACTGTGGGCTGAGGTGGTCCCAGCTCTGGCATGAACACTGTAGCTGAGATGGTGCCAGCTCTGGCATGAAAAACTGTAGCAAGATGGTGCCGAGCTCTGGAAATGAACACTGTAGCTGAGATGGTGCCACCCTCGGGCATGAACACTATGCCTGAGATGGTGCCACTTGGCATAAAACACTGTAGCGGGAGAGGGTTGCCAGCTCTAGCATGAACACTGTAGCTGAGATGGTGCCAGCTCTGGCAAAACACTGTAGCTGAGATGGTGCCGCTCTGGCATGAACACTGTAGCTGAGAGGGTGCCAGCTCTGGCATGAACACTGTAGCTGAGAGGTCCCAACTCTGGCATGAACACTGTAGCTGAGATGGTGCCAGCTCTGGCATGAACACTGTAGCTGAGATGGTGCCAGCTCTGGCATGAACACTGTAGCTGAGATGGTGCCAGCTCTGGCATGAACACTGTAGCTGAGATGGTGCCAGCTCTGGCATGAACACTGTAGCTGAGATGGTGCCAGCTCTGGCATGAACACTGTAGCTGAGATGGTGCCAGCTCTGGCATAAACACTGTAGCTGAGAGGGTCCCAGCTCTGGTCTGCATGAACACTGAAGCTGAGATGGTCCCAAAGCTCTTGCATGAAAACGAGCTGAGAGGGTTTGCCAGCTCTGGCATGAACATTGTAGCTGAGATGGTGCCAGCTCTGGCATAAAAACATGTAGCTGAGTGGTCCCAGCTCTGGCATGAACACTGTAGCTGAGATGGGGGCCGGCTCTGGCATGAACACTGTAGCTGAGATGGTCCAGCTCTGGCATGAACACTGTAGCTCAGAGGGTTGCCAGCTCGGGCATAAAACACTGTAGCTGAGATGGTGCCAGCTCTGGCATAAACACTGTAGCTGAGATGGTGCCGGCTCTGGCATGAACACTGTAGCTGAGATTGTGCCAGCTCTGGCCTTTGAACATGTAGCTGAGATGGTGCCAGCTCTGACATGAACACTGTAGCTGAGATGGTCCCGGGTTCTGGCAATGAACACTGTAGCTGAAAATGGTGCCAGCTCTGGCATGAACACTGTAGCTGAGATGGTGCCAGCTCTGGCATGAACACTGTAGCTAAGATGGTGCCAGCTCTGGCATGAACACTGTAGCTGAGATGGTGCCGCTCTGGCATGAACACTGTAGCTGAGATGGTGCCAGCTCTGGCATGAACACTGTAGCTGAGATGGTGCCGGCTCTGGCATGAACACTGTAGCTGAGATGGTGCCCAGCTCTGGCATGAACACTGTAGCTGAGATGGTGCCGGCTCTGGCATGAACACTGTAGCTGAGATGGTGCCGACTCTGGCATGAACACTGTAGCTGAGATTGTGCCGGCTCTTGCATGAACACTGTAGCTGAGATGGTGCCGGCTCTGGCATGAACACTGTAGCTGAGATGGTGCCGGCTCTGGCATGAACACTGTAGCTGAGATGGTGCCAGCTCTGGCATGAACACTGTAGCTGAGATGGTGCCGGCTCTGGCATGAACACTGTAGCTGAGATGGTGCCAGCTCTGGCATGAACACTGTAGCTGAGATGGTGCCAGCTCTGGCATGAACACTGTAGCTGAGATGGTGCCAGCTCTGGCATGAACACTGTAGCTGAGATGGTGCCAGCTCTGGCATGAACACTGTAGCTGTGATGGTGCCAGCTCTGGCATGAACAACGTAGCTGAGATGGTGCCAGCTCTGGCATGAACACTGTAGCTGAGATGGTGCCAGCTGTGGCATGAACACTGTAGCTGAGATGGTGCCAGCTCTGGCATGAACACTGTAGCTGAGATGGTGCCACTGTGGCATTGAACACTGTAGCTGAGATGGTGCCAGCTCGGGCATGAACACTGTAGCTGAGATGGTGCCGGCTCTGCATGAAACACTGTAGTTTGAGATGGTGCCAGCTCTGGAAATGAACACTGTAGCTGAGAGGGTTTGCCAGCTCGGGCATGAACACTGTAGCTGAAGGTGCCAGCTCTGGCATGAACTGTAGCTGAGATGGTGCCAGTGTGGCATGAACACTGTAGCTGAGATGGTGCCAGCTCTGGCATGAACACTTTTGCTGAGATGGTCCCAGCTCTGGCATGAACACTGTAGCTGAGATGGTGCCAGCTCTGGCATGAACACTGTAGCTGAGATGGTGCCAGCTGTGGCATGAACACTGTAGCTGAGATGGTGCCAGCTCTGGCATGAACACTGTAGCTGAGATGGTCCCAGCTGTGGCATGAACACTGTAGCTGAGAGGGTTTGCCAGCTCTGGCATGAACACTGTAGCTGAGATGGTGCCGGCTCGGCATGAACACTGTAGCTGAGATGGTGCCAGCTCTGGCATGAACACTGGTAGCTGAGATGGTGCAGCTCTGGCTTTGAACACTGTAGCTAAGATGGTCCCAGCTCTGGCATAAACCTGTAGCTGAGATGGTCCCAGCTCGGGCATAAACACTGTAGCTGAGTGGTGCCAGCTCTGGCATGAACACTGTAGCTGAGATGGTGCCGGCTCTGGCATAAAACACTTGTAGCTGAGATGGTGCCAGCTCTGGCATAACACTGTACTAAGATGGTGCCAGCTCTGGCATAACACTGTAGCTGAGATGGTGCCAGCTTGGCATAAACACGTAGCTGAGATGGTGCCAGCTCTGGCATGAACACTGTAGCTGAGATGGTGCCAGCTCTGGCATGAACACTGTAGCTAAGATGGTGCCAGCTCTGGCATAAACACTGTAGCTGAGATGGTCCCAGCTCTGGCATGAACACTGTAGCTGAGATGGTGCCAGCTCTGGCATGAACACTGTAGCTGAGATGGTGCCAGCTCTGTCATGAACACTATAGCTAAGATGGTGCCAGCTCTGGCATGAACACTGTAGCTGAGATGGTGCCAGCTCTGGCATGAACCTGTAGCTAAGATGGTGCCAGCTCTGGCAGGGAACACTGTAGCTGAGATGGTTGCCAGTCTGGCATGAAACTGTAGCTAAGATGGTGCCCCCTCTGGCATGAACACTGTAGCTGAGATGGGCCAGCTTGGCATGAAAAACTGTAGCTGAGATGGTGCCAGCTCGGGTATGAACACTGTAGCTAGATGGTGCCTGCTCTGGCATGAACACTGTAACTGAGATGGTGCCAGCTCTGGCATGAACACTGTAGCTAATATGGTGCCAGCTCTGGCATGAACACTGTAGCTGAGATGGTGCCAGCTCTGACATGAACACTGTAGCTGAGATGGTGCCAGCTCTGGCATGAACACTGTAGCTGAGATGGTGCCGGCTCTGGCATGAACACTGTAGCTGAGATGGTGCCGGCTCTGGCATGAACACTGTAGCTGAGATGGTGCCAGCTCTGGCATAGCTAAGATGGTGCCAGCTCTGGCATAGCTAAGATGGTGCCAGCTCTGGCATAGCTAAGATGGTGCCAGCTCTGGCATAGCTAAGATGGTGCCAGCTCTGGCATAGCTAGATGGTGCCGGTTTCTGGCCATAGCTAAGATGGGGGGTCCAGCTCTGGCATAGCTAAGATGGTGCCAGCTCTGGCATGAACACTGTAGCTAAGATGGTGCCGGCTCTGGCATGAACACTGTAGCTAAGATGGTGCCAGCTCTGGCATGAACACTGTAGCTAAGATGGTGCCAGCTCTGGCATGAACACTGTAGCTAAGATGGTGCCAGCTCTGGCATAGCTAAGATGGTGCCAGCTCTGGCATAGCTAAGATGGTGCCAGCTCTGGCATAGCTAAGATGGTGCCAGCTCTGGCACAGCTAAGATGGTGCCAGCCCTGGCACAGCTAAGATGGTGCCAGCTCGGGCACAGCTAAGATGGTGCCAGCTCTGGCATAGCTAAGATGGTGCCAGCTCTGGCATAGCTAAGATGGTGCCAGCTCTGGCATAGCTAAGATGGTGCCAGCTCTGGCATAGCTAAGATGGTGCCAGCTCTCGCATAGCAAAGATGGTGCCAGCTCTGGCATAGCTAAGATGTGCTGCAGTCTGGCACAGCTAAGATGGTGCCAGCTCTGGCACAGCTAAGATGGTGCCAGCTCTGGCACAGCTAAGATGGTGCCAGCTCTAGCACAGCTAAGATGGTCCCAGCTCCCCCCACAGCTAAGATGGTGCAGCTCTGCAAGCTAAGAGGGGTGAGACTTTGCAAAAGCCTTCGACAAGTGTGACCATGGCGTAATAGCGCACAAAATGCGCGCTAAAGGAATAACAGGAAAAGTCGGTCGATGGATCTATAATTTCCTCACTAACAGAACACAGAGAGTAGTCGTCAACACAGTAAAGTCCGAGGCAGCTACGGTGAAAAGCTCTGTTCCACAAGGCACAGTACTCGCTCCCATCTTGTTCCTCATCCTTATATCCGACATAGACAAGGATGTCAGCCACAGCACCGTGTCTCCTTTTGCAGATGACACCCGAATTCTGCATGACAGTGTCTTCCTTTTGCAGACACTGAAAGGGGCTCCAGGCGGACATCAACCAAATTCTTTCAGTGGGCTGCAAAAAACAATATGAAGTTCAACGATGAGAAATTTCAATTACTCAGATATGGTAAACAAGGGGAAAATTTAAATCTTCATCAGAGTACAAAAAAAATTTTCGGGCCCACAAATAGAGCGAAACCCCAACGTCAAAGACCTGGGAGTGATCATGTCGGAGGATCTCACCTTCAAGGACCATAACATTGTATCAATGCATGCTAGAAAAATGACAGGAGGATAATGAAAAACCTTCAAACTAGGGAGGCCAATCCCATGATGACACTCTTCAGGTCACTTGTTCTATCAAGGCTGGAATATTGCTGCACTCTAACAGCACCTTTCAAGGCAGGTGAAATTGCCGACCTAGAAAATGTACAGAGAACTTTCACGGCGCGCATAACGGAGATAAAACACCTCAATTACTGGGAGCGCTTGAGGTTTCTAAACCTGTATTCCCTGGAACGCAGGAGGGAGAGATACATGATTATATACACCTGGAAAATCCTAGAGGGACTAGTACCGAACTTGCACACGAAAATCACTCACTACGAAAGCAAAAGACTTGGCAGACGATGCACCATCCCCCAATGAAAAGCAGGGGTGTCACTAGCACGTTAAGAGACCATACAATAAGTGTCAGGGGCCCGAGACTGTTCAACTGCCTCCCAGCACACATAAGGGGGATTACCAACAGACCCCTGGCAGTCTTCAAGCTGGCACTGGACAAGCACCTAAAGTCAGTTCCTGAACAGCCGGGCTGTGGCTCGTACGTTGGTTTGCGTGCAGCCAGCAGCAACAGCCTGGTTGATCAGGCGCTGATCCACCAGGAGGCCTGGTCACAGACCGGGCCGCGGGGGCGTTGATCCCCGAAACTCTCTCCAGGTAAACAGCTAAGATGGTGCCAGCTCTGGCACAGCTAAGATGGTGCCAGCTTTGGCACAGCTAAGATGGAGCCAGCTCTGGCACAGCTAAGATGGTGCCAGCTCTGGCACAGCTAAGATGGTGCCAGCTCTGGCACAGCTAAGATGGTGCCAACTCTGGCACAGCTAAGATGGTGCCAGCTCTGGAACAGCTAAGATGGTGCCAACTCTGTCACAGCTAAGATGGTGCCAACTATGGCACACCTAAGATGATGCCAACTCTGGCACAGCTAAGATGGTGCCAACTCTGGCACAGCTAAGATGGCGCCAACTCTGGCACAGCTAAGATGGTGCCAGCTCTGGCACAGCTAAGATGGTGCCAGCTCTGGCACAGCTAAGATGGTGCCAGCTCTGGCACAGCTAAGATGGTGCCAGCTCTGGCACAGCTAAGATGGTGCCAGCTCTGGCACAGCTAAGATGGTGCCAACTCTGGCACAGCTAAGATGGTGCCAACTCTGGCACAGCTAAGATGGTGCCAGCTCTGGCACTGCTAAGATGGTGCCAGCTCTGGCACAGCTAAGATGGTGCCAGCTCTGGCACTGCTAAGATGGTGCCAGCTCTGGCACAGCTAAGATGGTGCCAACTCTGGCACAGCTAAGATGGTGCCAGCTCTGGCACAGCTA
>NW_026509649.1:0-10822 GCF_026875155.1 Cherax quadricarinatus | reverse complement strand
TATAAAACTGGGTTGCTTAAATGTGCGTGGATGTAGTGCGGATGACAAGAAACAGATGATTGTGATGTTATGAATGAAAAGAAGTTGGATGTCCTGGCCCTAAGCGAAACAAAGTGAAGGGGGTAGGAGAGTTTCAGTGGGGGGAAATAAATGGGATTAAATCTGGAGTATCTGAGAGAGTTAGAGCAAAGGAAGGGGTAGCAGTAATGTTAAATGATCAGTTATGGAAGGAGAAAAGAGAATATGAATGTGTAAATTCAAGAATTATGTGGATTAAAGTAAAGGTTGGATGCGAGAAGTGGGTCATAATAAGCGTGTATGCACCTGGAGAAGAGAGGAATGCAGAGGAGAGAGAGAGATTTTGGGAGATGTTAAGTGAATGTATAGGAGCCTTTGAACCAAGTGAGAGAGTAATTGTGGTAGGGGACTTGAATGCTAAAGTAGGAGAAACTTTTAGAGAGGGTGTGGTAGGTAAGTTTGGGGTGCCGGGTGTAAATGATAATGGGAGCCCTTTGATTGAACTTTGTATAGAAAGGGGTTTAGTTATAGGTAATACATATTTTAAGAAAAAGAGGATAAAAAAAGTATTACACGATATGATGTAGGGCGAAATGACAGTAGTTTGTTGGATTATTGTATTGGTAGATAAAAGACTGTTGAGTAGACTTCAGGATGTACATGTTTATAGAGGGGCCACAGATATATCAGATCACTTTCTAGTTGTAGCTACACTGAGAGTAAAAGGTAGATGGGATACAAGGAGAATAGAAGCATCAGGGAAGAGAGAGGTGAAGGTTTATAAACTAAAAGAGGAGGCAGTTAGGGTAAGATATAAACAGCTATTGGAGGATAGATGGGCTAATGAGAGCATAGGCAATGGGGTCGAAGAGGTATGGGGTAGGTTTAAAAATGTAGTGTTAGAGTGTTCAGCAGAAGTTTGTGGTTACAGGAAAGTGGGTGCAGGAGGGAAGAGGAGCGATTGGTGGAATGATGATGTAAAGAGAGTAGTAAGGGAGAAAAAGTTAGCATATGAGAAGTTTTTACAAAGTAGAAGTGATGCAAGGAGGGAAGAGTATATGGAGAAAAAGAGAGAAGTTAAGAGAGTGGTGAAGCAATGTAAAAAGAGAGCAAATGAGAGAGTGGGTGAGATGTTATCAACAAATTTTGTTGAAAATAAGAAAAAGTTTTGGAGTGAGATTAACAAGTTAAGAAAGCCTAGAGAACAAATGGATTTGTCAGTTAAAAATAGGAGAGGAGAGTTATTAAATGGAGAGTTAGAGGTATTGGGAAGATGGAAGGAATATTTTGAGGAATTGTTAAATGTTGATGAAGATAGGGAAGCTGTGATTTCGTGTATAGGGCAAGGAGGAATAACATCTTGTAGGAGTGAGGAAGAGCCAGTTGTGAGTGTGGGGGAAGTTCGTGAGGCAGTAGGTAAAATGAAAGGGGGTAAGGCAGCGGGATTGATGGGATAAAGATAGAAATGTTAAAAGCAGGTGGGGATATAGTTTTGGAGTGGTTGGTGCAATTATTTAATAAATGTATGGAAGAAGGTAAGGTACCTAGGGATTGGCAGAGAGCATGCATAGTTCCTTTGTATAAAGGCAAAGGGGATAAAAGAGAGTGCAAAAATTATAGGGGGATAAGTCTGTTGAGTGTACCTGGTAAAGTGTATGGTAGAGTTATAATTGAAAGAATTAAGAGTAAGACGGAGAATAGGATAGCAGATGAACAAGGAGGCTTTAGGAAAGGTAGGGGGTGTGTGGACCAGGTGTTTACAGTGAAACATATAAGTGAACAGTATTTAGATAAGGCTAAAGAGGTCTTTGTGGCATTTATGGATTTGGAAAAGGCGTATGACAGGGTGGATAGGGGGGCAATGTGGCAGATGTTGCAAGTGTATGGTGTAGGAGGTAGGTTACTGAAAGCAGTGAAGAGTTTTTACGAGGATAGTGAGGCTCAAGTTAGAGTATGTAGGAAAGAGGGAAATTTTTTCCCAGTAAAAGTAGGCCTTAGACAAGGATGTGTGATGTCACCGTGGTTGTTTAATATATTTATAGATGGGGTTGTAAGAGAAGTAAATGCGAGGGTCTTGGCAAGAGGCGTGGAGTTAAAAGATAAAGAATCACACACAAAGTGGGAGTTGTCACAGCTGCTCTTTGCTGATGACACTGTGCTCTTGGGAGATTCTGAAGAGAAGTTGCAGAGATTGGTGGATGAATTTGGTAGGGTGTGCAAAAGAAGAAAATTAAAGGTGAATACAGGAAAGAGTAAGGTTATGAGGATAACAAAAAGATTAGGTGATGAAAGATTGAATATCAGATTGGAGGGAGAGAGTATGGAGGAGGTGAACGTATTCAGATATTTGGGAGTGGACGTGTCAGCAGATGGGTCTATGAAAGATGAGGTGAATCATAGAATTGATGAGGGAAAAAGAGTGAGTGGTGCACTTAGGAGTCTGTGGAGACAAAGAACTTTGTCCTTGGAGGCAAAGAGGGGAATGTATGAGAGTATAGTTTTACCAACGCTCTTATATGGGTGTGAAGCGTGGGTGATGAATGTTGCAGCGAGGAGAAGGCTGGAGGCAGTGGAGATGTCATGTCTGAGGGCAATGTGTGGTGTGAATATAATGCAGAGAATTCGTAGTTTGGAAGTTAGGAGGAGGTGCGGGATTACCAAAACTGTTGTCCAGAGGGCTGAGGAAGGGTTGTTGAGGTGGTTCGGACATGTAGAGAGAATGGAGCGAAACAGAATGACTTCAAGAGTGTATCAGTCTGTAGTGGAAGGAAGGCGGGGTAGGGGTCGGCCTAGGAAGGGTTGGAGGGAGGGGTAAAGGAGGTTTTGTGTGCGAGGGGGTTGGACTTCCAGCAGGCATGCGTGAGCGTGTTTGATAGGAGTGAATGGAGACAAATGGTTTTTAATACTTGACGTGCTGTTGGAGTGTGAGCAAAGTAACATTTATGAAGGGATCAGGGAAACCGGCAGGCCGGACTTGAGTCCTGGAGATGGGAAGTACAGTGCCTGCACTCTGAAGGAGGGGTGTTAATGTTGCAGTTTAAAAACTGTAGTGTAAAAACACCCTTCTGGCAGACAGTTTATGGAGTGAATGATGGTGAAAGTTTTTCTTTTTCGGGCCACCCTGCTTGGTGGGAATCGGCCGGTGTGATAATAAAAAAAAAAAAATAAAATAAAAAAAGGCTTAATAATATGTATGTTATTAAATACCATTCCAAAGGCAGTACTCTCCCATCTTGTTCTCATCCTATATCGACATAGAAAAGGATGTCAGCCCGCACCTGTCTTCCTTTGGATATCCCCGAATTGCTGACAGTGTTTCCATTGAGACTGAGGCCAGGGGGGGACATCAACAAATTTTCAGTGGGGCGAAAACAATATGAATTAAAACGATGAGAAATTCAATTCCCAGATATGGTAACTGGGGAATTAAATTTTCATCGAGTAAAAAAAAAATTCTGGCCAAAATAGAGCAAAACACCAAGTCAAAACCTGGAGTGTTATGTGGAGGATTCCCCTTAAAGGCCAAAAACATTGTATCAATGCATCTGCTAAAAAAATTAAGGTGGTTTGGAACCTTCAAAACTAGGGAGGCCAACCCCATGATGACATCTTAGGCCCTTTTGTTCTATCTAGGTGGAATTTTTGCTGCATTTAAACAGCCCCTTTAAAGGGGCAGGTAAAATTGCCGACCTAAAAAAGAACAGAGAACTTTCACGGCGCGCTAAGGAGTAAAACACTCAATTAGGGGAGGCTTGAGGTTTTAAACCTGTATTCCGGGAAACGCAGGGGGGAGATATATGTTTTTCCCCTGGAAAATCCTAGAGGGCTGTACAAACTTGAAACCGAAAATCACTCATACAAAAGCAAAGACTGGCAGACGATGCACCATCCCCCCAAAAAAAGCAGGGGTGTCATAGACTTAAGAGCCAACAAAAAGTGTCAGGGGCCCAGACTGTTAACTGCCCCCCGGGGACACAAAAGGGGGTTCCCAACAGCCCGGGCGCTTCAAGCTGGCTGGACAAGCACAAAAAGTCAGTTCCTGATCAGCGGGGTGTGGCTGTACGTTGGTTTGCGTGCAGCAGCAGCAACAGCCTTGTTGATCAGGCGTGATCCCCCAGGAGGCCTGGTCAAGGGACCGGGCCCGGGGGGCTTTGCCCCCCGAAACTCTTCCGGAAACCCCGGGTTTTGGATGCGACGTACGGCGGTTTAACACTGGCGCTGAGGCCCAGTGGGTGTTTCCCGGATGAATCAGAAAGGCGAGTTTTTTATGTGAAGCAATGAAAATTTTTGCGCTCAAATGTTTTAGGGTGGTTTTAATGTAATGCGTTGCTTGTAAGGGGGTTTCACTTTAATAATAATAATAAAAAATGTGTTATTAATAACATTTGTTTATTTTTAAGACATATGTTAGTAAATACCACTGCTAAACGCGTCCCCCATGCCTCCCCCACCCTCAACTGCTGCTTCACCATGCCTCCCCCTGCCTCACCCACTGCCTCAACTCTCCCTCCCCGCGCCTTCCCCATCCCTCTAACACTGCCTAAACCCTCCAGTCGCACTCAATCTCAAGCAAAAAAACAAATAAATTTTGTAAAGTGTTTGGAAGAGCACTGAGACTAATCTCACCCCGCTAAAAAAAGCCACATGCAAGGGTGTCAACATCCCCCCACTTAAGCCTGGTTTTTTTGTTAAATTTTCTTTTTCAATTTATTGTATTTTTATTTTTTATTATTTTTTATTAATTGTTATTTTTAGAGAAGAGAAATGTTGGATTCTTTGCTGGTTAAAGAGTAACACTGATGCACCGCCCAATCCCTGCCCAAATAGCCTTTCCCAAATTGCAGTATGAAGGGTTTAATTTTTATATGTATTTTTAATAGAAAAAATGAAAAAAACAAAACACTCACCCCCAAAATGGGGGGGAGGGTGGTGCCAGTTGTGGGGGTCGGAGGGAGGGTAGTAGGGACACCAGGTGGGGTTTTAAATTAAATTGAATTGGTGCTGGGGGAATTTTGGGGGTTGGGAATTGTGAAAGTGTGAAGCCCGCGAAAATTGAAAATGGAAAGTTGAGGGAGACCGTTTCTGTTTTATGTTATTAATATTTTTTTCCTTTTTAGTTTATTGTGTAGAAAATAAGCGTGAGTTGATAAATTTTGGGCTATTGAAGTACCATGTCAAGCCCCCTGACAGCAGGAAACAGATTAGTTGTTCCATTTTTTTTATGGGGGGAAAAATTTAAATTTGGTTAACAATAAATCATTTAAAGGCAAAATTTTCCCGGAAGGATTAAAATCATCCCCGAGGGTCCACTTAACGCTAAAATGGAAGGGCTGTTTAAATATTGTACTCCCCGAATATAATAAAAAAAATTTTTTGTGTTGAAGTCTTTTGTTTCTCATTAGTAAACATAATTATTATCACAAAATTGTGATTTATTGAAAAATTTTTTAGGTAAAATTTAAAAGTGACAATTTATTTAGTGAAAAAATGTAAATACATAAAAAATTTTTTTTTTGGTGTTTTTTTGTAATTGTGGTTTTGTATATAGACCATGTTTCTATGCAGAAGTTTTTGTGGAAAAACTACCCGGTTTTTTCTTGCAAGACACTATATCTTCCCGATTTTTAAAAAGCACCCCGTGTAAGAACCCGGTTGTATCTTGCCGACCTATTCTTCAGTATTCAGAAGCCGTGTAAAACTACCAAGGGGTTTCTTGCAGAACTATATCTTTAGTACTTCAAGAAGCACAGGTAAGATACCAGGTTGTTCTTGCCAAACTATATCTTCGTACTTCAGAAGACCGGTAAGATACAAGGTTGTTTTTGCCCGAACTATTCTTCAGTACTTCAAAAACACAGTGTAGACTACCGGTTGTTTTTGCCGACCTTATCTTCAGTACTTTAAAAAAGCCTAGGTAAGACTACCCGGTTTTTCTTGCCAGAATTTCTTCAGTACTTTAAAAAGCACAGTGTAAGACTACCGGTTGTTTTGCAGACATAATCTTCAGTACTTCAAGAAGCACCGTGTAAACTACAGGTTGTATTTGCAGATCTATATTTCAGCCCTTTAGAAACCCAGTGTAAGTACCAGGTTGGTTTGCCAGACACTATATCTTCAGTACTTTAAAAAGACCGTTAAGATACCGGTTGTTCTTCCAGACACTATACTTCAGTACTTCAAGAAACCAGGGTAAGCTACCGGTTGTGTCTTGCCCGCCTGTATCTTCGACTTCAAGAAGACCAGTGTAAGTACTTGCGAACTGATATTCGAAGTGTTTTTTAAGACTACCGGTTTTTTGCCAGACCTATATCTTCAGTCTTCAAGAAGCACCAGTTAAACTACCCGGTTGTATCTGCCCGAACTATATCTTCAGACTTCAAAAAGCACCAGTGTAAGGGTTTTAAAACCCAAAGGGGTTTTGTCTTTCCAACATTATTTCAGTACTTCAAAAAAATGCACCCGTTTTTGTTTTTGCAGAATTTATTGCAGAAAGTGTTTTTTAAGCTACCCGGGTTTTTTTGCCCGACACTTATCTTCAGTACTTCAAGAAAACACCCGTAAATAAGACTACCCGGTTGTATTTTGCCCGACCTTATCTTCAGTACTTCAAGGAGCACCGTTAAAATACCGGTTGGGTTTTGCCGACATATTTCTTCGTCTAGAAGCAGTGTAAGACTATCAGGTTGTGTCTTGCCAGAACTTATCTTCAGTATTCAAGAAGCACCCGTGTAAGAAAACCAGGTTGTGTCCTTGCCAGACATATTCTTCAGTACTTCAAGAAAACACCAGTTAAGACTACCAGGTTGTATCTTGCCCGACACTATATCTTCAGTTTTAGAAGCCCGGGGTAAACTATCGGTTGTGTCTTGCCGACACTTATTTCAGTACTTCAAAAAGCACCCGTGTAAGAAATACCGGTTGTGTCTTGAAGACACTTATCTTCGTACTTAAGAAGCACAGTTAAAATTCAGGTTGTTCTTCCAGACCCCAAAATCTTTAGTACTTCAAGAGCCCAGTGTAAAAACTCGGTTTTGTCTTGCCGACACTTTTTCTTCAGTACTTCAAGAAGGAGCACCGTTTTCTTGGAAATTTGTAATTGAAGATTTTAAGAACTTTTTTGTTTTTAATTTGGGGAATTTTATTAAATCCCTTTTATTAATACAACTCAAAACAATTTTAATTTAATAATTTTCAGAAAAATCTTTTATCCCAAGAGAAAATAAAATACAAAGGGTTTTTGGGGTTTCGCATGTTTTTTTATATTCAACACCCAAAAAAAAAGTGTTTTTTCCAAAAAAAATTTATTGTTTTCCCAAGAGGAAAAAGTTTTTGCGAATATATCTTTACTTGGGGGAAAAGTTTAAAAAGGGGAAAAACTTTTCAGTTCTAATAATTAAAAAATTTTGTTGAATGGGTACTAAGGAAAAGGGTTAAAATAACAGTTGTTGACTAAAATAATTTAAAGAAACATTTAAAAAATTTTGGAGAAACTTAAGAACTAAACCATTAAGTTCAGGGTGTCTGAAAAAATTTTTAGTCAAAAAGCACTTTTGAACATTTGAGAGTACATACAGGGAAAACCCTTCTTTTATTGCCCGAAATGTTTTAACAAAAAGTTTTTTTGAAAATTTAATACTTTTAAAAATAAAATTCAATCACTGAATTTTTTTGAAAAAAACTTTTTAATATAAAACCCAAGGAATAAATACAGTGTTTGAGTTTTTTGAAAAATTTTCTGGAAAAATCTTTTCAAAAATTTTTGAAGGTCATTTTTTAAAAAAAAAATTTTCTTGTTCAGAGTGTTGAAATTTTTTTGTGGAAAAGCGGGCTTTTTCAATTTGAGAGTCATAAGGAGATAAAAATACATGTTTTGCTAAAAATTTTTTTTGAAAAAAAAATTTTTTAAAATTTGAGGAAAAATACGGAATAAAAAATATCAATGTTCAGGTGTCGAAAGTTTTGTCAAAAGTATTCTTTTGAGAAAAATTTGGGTAATACAGGAGAAAACCATTCAAAGCCAGAGTGTCTGAAATGTTTTGTAAAATCATCTTTGAACATATGAGAGTACATACAGGAGATAAACCAAAATTTAATGCAGGTGTTGAAAGTTTTAGTGAAAACATCTTGGACAATTGAGGTAATAAGGGATAAACCCCCTATCAATGTTAGAGTGTCTGAAATGTTTTGTGAAAAGGGAGTCTTGTGCACTTGAGAGTAATACGGAGATAAACCTATCAATGTCAGGTGTCTGAAATGTTTTCTGAAAAAAAAGGCTTGAAATATGGAGTCATAAGGAGTTAAACCCATATATGTAAAGGGCTGAAAAGTTTAGAAATAACGTCTTGGGAACATAAGAGTAATTCAGGAGATAAACATTTAGGGTTTTAAATTTTTTTAAACATTTTTTAACCCTTGAATTTATAAAGGGATAAAACCATGGCAGTGTTTAAGTGAAAATATTTATAAAATATTAGTCATGAAAATCCCCATAAGTTTTGGCCCCCCCATAGTTGGCATCCAAATTAAGTTTAATCCCAAAACGCTTGTTTTATTTAAAAATTTTGCCCATAGCTCAAAAAACCCCTCAATGTTGGAGTGGAAAAGTCCCCGAAAAATAAGCTCCTCTGGAGTTTTTCCACCCGGATAACCCAAGATAAATTGGAACTTTTTTTAAAAAAGTGTTTGGTGAAATTTTTTGAAATTAAGTGACATGGGAAAAGGTTCCGTCAAATTTCAGAATAATGGGAATTAATTTGAGATGAAGAAAAAATCATTTTAAAATAAAGTGGACCCCCAGTGGCATTTTAATTTAACCCATTTACCCTCGCTTTTTTGGAAATTTTGCCCGTCGCTTACCCCACGTGTCTGAATGCCGTTCTTTTGGCGTGCACTCACTGTTGCGTGCTGTACCACCGGTTGGGGTCATCGCTCTGCTCTTACAGTTTGTGTTAGCATGTCTTGCGGGCTGTGCCATAGCTGGTGTGTTAATTAGTGGGTCTGTAATTTTGGTGGTTTCTTTTCGCTGCTGTTACATCATTGCTCTGGTGCCTTTTCAGCTGCTCTGGCTGTGCATGTTGCGTGCTGTGCATCGCCCTGCTGCTGCTGTACACGTCGTGCTTTGCTGCTGCTGTTGCACGTTGTTGGGTGGCTTTATTGAGGGCCGCTTAACCCCCGAGGTTTTTCCACCGGTAACCAAAAAGTGTGTCTGAAAACTGTTTTATTATTTCCAGGGGCTTAATTTGTTTCTCCCCAGGGAAATTGCAACCCCCAACCAGTCGCTAACACCCGGTGAACCCGGGAAAAAAAGCCCGGAACTGGTAATTTTGGTAAAAAGCCCAAAGGTTGGTTGAGGATTTTTAAAAAGTGTGACATACAGTGTGATAAGGGGTTTTGGAAGAAAATCCCAAAAAAAGGGACCTAAATACTCAGGAGGAAAAGGGTCCCGGAAAAGTGTCTCTCGTCTTGCTGTTCTTAAAAAAAGGTAAGTTCATTTTTTCTTCTTTGTTGGTAGTACATGCAAATATATATTGTGCATGTACTCTCTATATTGTTCTTATCCTTCTCTTTTTTGTGTGGAAAATGTTATTTTTTTGGTTAAAAAAAATTTTTTATACTTTTTTGGGGTCTTGCACGGGTTTAATTTGATTTTTCCCTTATTTCTTATGGGGAAAAAAATTTATTGCATACCGATCATTTGCATTAAAAATGACCCTCTTGCATGGATTAAAAAACGCTTGCGGGGGGGGCCACTGTTATCAGTAAACAGGAGAAAAGTTGATTTTTGTTCGAATATCTTTATTTTTATAAAAAAATAGTCTTGTTACTCTGAGGTTTTTAGGTAAAACATTTTATGGAAAATACTTAAAATCAATCTGTATTGCTTCCCGGAGTTTACCTGGGGGTTCCAGGGGTCAATGCCCCCCCAGCCCGGTCGTGACCCGGCTTCGGGGGATCGAGCCTGATCAACGGTTGTTATGCTTGCTGCATGAATTAAATGTGAGCCCCAAACCCGGGGGTGGTAGGTTTCCGACTCTAGGTGCTTGTGTGCTCGCTTGAAGACTGCCAGGGGTCTATGGTAATCCCCCTTATGTATGTGGGGGGCGTTGAACAGTCTTGGGCCCTGACATTATTGTATTTTCTTTAAGTGCTAGTGACACCCTGCTTTTCATTGGGGGGGATGTTTTATCATTGCCAAGTCTTTTGCTTTGTTTTAAGTGATTTTTAAGTGAAATTTTTGGTTATGTCCCACTGGTTTTCCCGGCGTATTTAAAAAAAGTTTTTTTCCTTGATTCAGGGGAGTACGGGTTTAGGAACTTCAAACCTCCCAGTAATTTAGGTGTTTTTTCTCGTTGGTGTGTGTGAAAGGTTTTCTTACATTTTCAGGTCGCAATTTCACCCGCCTTGAAGGTGGTGTTAGTGGCAGCAAAAATTCGCCTAGATAGAACAAATGACTGAATAGTGTCTATGGCTTTGGGATCCTGTTTTTAAGGTTATCATTATCCACCGTCATTTTTTTAGAGAGTGATTTATACTGTTATGGCCTTGAATGTGAGATCCTCCCAAAATGATCACTCCCAGGTCTTTTTATGTTGGTTTTGTTCTATTTTGTGGGGGGAATTTGTTTTGCTTGTGAATTTTTTAATTTCCTCTGTTTCATATCGGAGTAATGAAAAAAACCCCTTTTGAAATTATATTGTTTTCTGCAAACCCCTGAAAAATTTGATTTTGCTACCTGGGCCCTTTCGTGTCTGCAATGGAAGAACTGTCATGCAGATTTCGGGTGTCAGAAAAAAGGGAAAAGGGG